>LGTU01000045.1:0-83206 GCA_001314425.1 Phytophthora pluvialis | reverse complement strand
GCTCCATCAGTAGACGCTCCACGACGCCCATCAACCCGCCGGTATCGTATATCTGTTGCTTCTCGGCGAGATCTGGGTGCATCGACGCAGTGGAGAAGCACTCGGCAGAGGTCACGCCTCGCCCTGCTTGCTTCATGCACTGCTAGCAGAGCCCGTTGCACCGGTTGCAGCGACTTAAGTCCATCCTTGGCGAAGAGGATGCAAGCGCTTCAACTCGCTGATATTAGAACGGAGATGCCGCCCATTTCGCCGGCACTGCGCTTCCTCTGCGTTCAAGCTGGCGCTGAGATTGCTTGTTTTGGCTGCGTTCAGAGGAGGTTGCCCGCATTCCTGTCTGCACCCGAGCTAGTCACGCTGTCGATCATCGAATGGCCAGCGTAAGGACCAGTCGTGGAGATCTGCAAACCCGCGTTGGCAGCAAAGGCGATTGCAATAGGGTGCATGGCGAAGACCTAACGCTTCGGTTGACAACGTGGGTGAAGTGCTCGACGCGTTCTCTTATTGTCCCGGGCAAACCAGGAGGGGGCAAACCAGGGGACAGTTTGGTACGAGCACAGCTTCCGAGGCTCTTTCGCAACCGGATTTTTGACACCTCGTCATTGGCGAGTTGTGGAAAGCGCGTTGACCCAAAGCGTTCACGTACGAAGTGTTCGTGGGCAATCGTTGCTTCAAACCGAAGGTTGGTATGCTTTAGCCTAGTCAGCCAGCTACATATCCACATCAGACTAAGTTTGTCTGCAACTTCAACGGTCTCATATACCGCACAGACTAGGGCGCTACATGTAGTAACAGCGCTTGATAGTCGTCATCCGACTGGGACACTGCTAGCAGCGCTTGATTCCCGGGTAGCAGACAGCAAACCGTGCTGCTAGGTGTGTTGTATTCCAATCCAAGTGGCCACTGCTGCTCGAAGTGAAGCGACGAGTTCCTCGACAATGACATCGTAAACAACACTCACGTGCAACGCCTCGTCTGCAAGTCGTCTAGAAAAATTCACGCTCGACAAGAAGGCATTCTCCACCAAAATGCAGCCAACCCATTGCCTCGCTCGTGTATGTCGTCGCCGCTTGGAGCTGAGTGCTCGGCAGTGATGAACGGCGCGTGTGAGGCAGAGATTGCTGACTTGTCCATCCTGCTGAAGAGTGTTTGCTTCAACCTGCAGGCGAGACGATAATGGGAGCGCCCGTCATCGCAGTCCACAGCTCCTACCTCCTACGAGGTCCTTCCCCGCCGCGCTTCGGCCGTGTTCTGCATGGCCCGTATCCTGCAAGACGGGCGCCTACTGGTTCCATTGCATTCAGTGCAGCCGCTATACTCTTCTGAGATCGAGCTTCGATGGTAGCCAATGCCCAGTGTAGGCCTCTCCGATTCGTACTGCTGCACTCGTTGGACAGTGCGAGCTCGGCCAAGACCACAATGCCATCGACGCTAGATTTTCGTGCGGCCAAACGCCCCTGGTTGCAAGCCGCGCTCAACCCAGAACCTACCAGTGATGACATTAGCCTCGACGCCGTTGTCCCCGTAAACGATCCATCACCACGCTGGAAAAACAATACGAATCTCAGACGCCAACTTCGAAGTAGCCGAACAAGAAGTCGACAGTGCTCCAAGATGCCCATCGATCGTACTGCGCTCGTGTATTCGTTACTCTTGCTGAATCGAGTTGAACGTGGCCGGGAGAGGTACGCTGTCCGTCAAGAAGTGCACGCTTTAACGCGCGATACATTTTTCAGACTCGCATAACAAGCTCTACAGCTGCAAAGGAGGTGCCTGCTGTCCTTGTCGCACACCGCCTTAAGCAACGTCAGCTCATCGCTTCGCTCGCCTTCTACTACTGCAGCGTCTTAGCTGCAAGACAGGTGCCTATCAATCAATTGCTACCTTCCACGGCGTTCGCAGCCTCGTAGGACCGCCCGCAGCCCCAGGCCATCCGCATCCGCAGGAACGAGCTGTCCTCCACCACCTCCACCTGCGATGCCGGCTGGAAACCCACCGACTGGAACAGCTTCATGGCCGCGAACGAGTCGTTCTGCGGCACGTATGCGACGAGCGCCTGCGGGTGCGTGGGCTGCTGCGCGTATACCGCCTCGATGTCCTGCAACGCAACACAACAGTCAACTGTCAGCTAGCTTACTAGCGCAATGAGCGCTTGCGACTACCAATGACCGAGCGCGCTCTCACCTCGACGAGTGCGCGGAGGAACCGCTTCGCGTAGCCCTGCCGCCGCTTGCTCTCCACGACACCGAAGTGCTCGATGATGGCCACTTGACTGCCGCTCTCCTCGGAGGCAGGGCGCCACCGAGCGAGACCCATGGGTCCATCGCCGACTACAGGCAGGCAGGCAAGTTCGGCGACATAACACCTCGCTAGCACCTCTGGTGGCTCTGCCACTTGCTTCCCCTTGAGACATCAAACCTTCCTCACCAAACGCCATCGTCCGGCAGCAATATCGGCATATGTATCGCCATGGATGGCTTCATGTTGAAGTGTCCTTCTCCTTCTATTGGTCAAAACGCTGTGTCTCAGAACGACCGTCCCACTGTTCTTTTATACGCACGCATGTTCTTATACAGAGATGTCGTCGGATGGCCACCAGCAATCTGTGACGTGGAGCAAACGGGTCAGCATCATCCTAGAGCTCTTCCTGCCTGTAAGTCGCCACCTCCGCCATGCCCAAGGACAAGAAGAAGCGCGCGCGCAACGTGGGCACCGCCTCGGCGGCGCAGAACGCGCTGGGCCGCACGCTGGCCACGCCCAACACGAACCTGGGCCAGCACTTCCTCAAGAACCCCATGATCGTGACGCAGATCGTGGCCAAGGCGGCTATCCGCGGCACGGACGTGTGCCTCGAGGTCGGTCCCGGTACCGGTAACCTGACGGTGAAGCTGCTGGAGCAGGCCAAGCGCGTGGTGGCCGTGGAGTTCGACCCGCGCATGGTGGCGGAGCTGCAGAAGCGCATCCAGCACACGGAGCACATCAACCACCTGCAGATCATCCACGGCGACGTCATGCGCGTGCAGCTGCCCTTCTTTGACGTCTGCGTGGCCAACCTGCCGTACCAAATCTCGTCGCCCTTCGTGTTCAAGCTGCTGGCCCACCGCCCCATGTTTCGCTGCGCCGTCGTCATGTTCCAGGAGGAGTTCGCCAAGCGCCTCAGTGCCAAGTGCGCAGCAGTCGGTTGTTGCCAATTGTTAATGATTATTGGGTGCTGATGCTGCTTCTGTGTGCTCTGTTGACGCAGGCCCGGTGACGAGCTGTACTGCCGCTTGTCCGTCAACACGCAGTTGCTGGCCAAGGTGGACCAGCTGCTCAAGGTCGGACGCAACAACTTCCGCCCGCCGCCCAAGGTCGAGTCGCGCGTGGTGCGTATCGAGCCGCGGAACCCGCCGCCGCCGGTCAACTTCACGGTGCGTTCGAGAAGTTGTTGTGCTGCAGTTGTTGAAGACGCGAAGAGCTAACTTTTTGGTGGTTTGATCGTTGGTGACAGGAATGGGATGGGATGATTAAGATCATCTTTAACCGTAAGAACAAGACGCTGCACGCGTGCTTCGTCACGAAGTCTGTGCTGAAGATCCTGGAGGAAAACTACAAGACGTATTGCTCGCTGAACAACGAGGTGCGAACACACGTGAGGCTTTCCGTCGTTTGGATTATAGTTTCTATTAACACCTCGGTTTGCACGATGAATTCAGCTCCCGGAAGGTGAGCTTAACATGAAGGAGAAGGTGGAAGAGGTGCTGGCTTTCGAGGGCTACGGTGGAAAGCGTGGTGCCAAGCTGGACCAGGATGACTTCTTGCTGTACGTTTGCTTGCCATCATTGGTAATAATCATTTTACGCGGACAGAACACTAATTGCTTTCTCTTCTTTTATCTGTAGGCTGCTGGAGCGATTCAACGCCAACAAAATCCACTTTTCGTAGACCCGCTGTTGTCATCGGATCCTCCTCACCACAGGCTGCAACAGGCGCCGATTGCTTCGCCAGTTCTCGGTTTGGCTGTCATATGCATTGAGATGTTCCCTTGCTTCATATCGGTATATAGATTTCACTGTTTGCTTGCTCCTCATCGATCTGTGGTGCTCGTCCGTTTCCTTGTTCATCCCACACGTATATATCTGGATGAAGCCGTTGACCTCGGTTGATGTTCATGGATTATCAGCCTTTTTGGGTCCTGATGGTGCTGTGTGTTGTTCCTCGTTGTGAAAATAGATGCGAAACCACAGCAGGCACTTCCCAGTTCACCCTTCGCTTTGGTTGTAGCCGTCCCATCCACACCAGGAATTTCTACTCTGGATAAACTGCAACACCTAGCGAAGCACACGAGTGGGAAGTCAGTGTATTATCGTGAGAAATGGAGCGTGAACGCGACCGAGAGCGCGGTAATCGCGATGGCGACCGAGGGAACGACGAGAACGGGTTCGAGCGGAGCCACCGCGACAGTGATCGTGTTCGATCGAAAGACCGTGATCGCGAACGTGATCGCGACTGGGACGAACGCAGCACTACAAGCAGCACAAGCAGCAGCCGAGATCGAGATCGCGACCGAGACAAAGACCGCGATCGAGATCGCGAAAGACGCCGCGGCAAGGAATGCAGCCGTGATCGCGAGCGAGACAAAGACCGCGACCGCGATCGTGACCGAGACCGCGATCGTGACCGTGACAGGCACCGCGATCGCGAGCGTGACCGCGATCAGGATCGTCATCGTGCCCGGGATCGTCGAGACAAGGATCGCGACTATGACTACGATCGTGACCGAGCCTCGTCTTCACGCTACGGCAGCTCTTCTTCATTCTCTCGCCCAGCGACGTATGACCCGCGCCTTGCTCAACGAACGCAGCAGCGCAGCCGTCGAGGTGATGGAGATGAGGACGCCGATCGCTACGAGGATGTGATGCGGAGGAAGCAACTGCAGGACGAGCTAGGCCTCTCAGATGAAGAAGAGCTCCCGTCGGGCAATGGTAACGCTGAAAATGGAGTTGGTTCCGCGCGTACCAATAATTCCGCAGGTGGTGACGGTGAAGCAAGAGCACGCATCAAGGAGCTTCAGCGTGACTTGAAGGAAGCTCGCGATGCGGAGCAGAAAGCGCAGGAGTCTCTCAGCAAGCTACAGCTCTTGAGCAAGTCACAGACTGCTATCCTCAAGACCTCCATGAGCAAGAAGATTCAGCTGAAGGAGTCTTTGGTGGAGGATATGACCAACACCATCAAGGAGCTCGAGCGCAAGCTTACTGAAGCGGGAGTGACGTTCGAGGCATACGATGTGCCCGAATCTGTCCGAGTGTCCACCGGCCGACTGAATGCTGCTGGAACGGCGTCCGATAATGACGCTGAAGATGAAATCAATGCCATGAAGACCGAGATGGAACGCTTGATTGAGGAGAACAGTACACTCAAAGCTGCTACAACGAAGGCCAGTAGCAACGACTCCAAATCGTCCACTCCGGCGGAATCGAACCTAGAGAACATGGTCAACAAGGCTGCTCTCGACAAAGTGGAGGCCGAGAAGCGTCAGTTGATGCGCCAAATGAAGGACATGCAGCAGCAATTGGCCACAGTAAAGTCGGCAGCAGCAGCAGCGTCAGCTTCTCCACCTCCAGCGCCCGACGGCAACTTGAGTTCTTCATCAAACTCGGAAGAGCTACAGGCGCTAAAGAGCAAGGTGGGCTATGGATGGATGACAGACTTGATTTTGGCTCGGTTGTGTTGCTAACGAGCTTTCGTGGTTGAATGGGATTGAGTTTGCTTGTAGCTCTCTGCTGCCGAAGCCTCGCACCAGAACGCTCAGAAGACGGTACGTTGATGCCTTCAACGCCTCTGATCGAAATCTAGTCTAATGGTAAACTCTCGTTTCTTGCTTGGTGTGATACAGATCCAGCGACTTGAGAAGGAGCTTGCTGCAGCCTCAGCTACGCCAGAACCGAGCAATGCCGCGCCACAAGGACCTTCCAAACTCGAAACAGAATTGCAGACTCAAATTCGTGAGATGGAGGCACGCCTTGCTGAGCTGCAAATTCAACTGGAGCAGCAGAAGCGCGACAGTCAGGCAAAGGAGACGGCTGCTGACGAGCGCTACGCAAAACTGAAGGCGACAGCTGAGGGTGAGCTCAACAAGATCAAGGAGCAGGCAAAGAAGGCCATCTTGGAACTCAAGCGTAAGCTGGAGGTTGCATCCAAGGGACAGCAGCGCAAGCAAGCGACGATCACGAATTTGAGCTCGCAGGTGAAAGCTCAACGTACGGACCTTGTGACTCTGAAGTCGCAGGTTACTGCACAGCAGCAACAGGTTCCGGTGTTGGCCAAGCAGTTGACCGAGAAGATCATGCAGCGTGTCCAGAAGCAGGCGGATGCCATGGCCGGCGTCGTGGATAATTACAAGCGTGAGATGAAGGAGCGGAAGCGCCTGTTTAACCTTGTGCAGGAGCTCAAGGGCAACATCCGCGTGCTGTGTCGAGTGCGCCCCATCTCGAAGAACGAGATTGCCCAGGGCAGCAAGATGATCTGCAAGTTCACGCCAGAGGAGATCACGCTGTCCGGAGAGAAGGGCAAGGTCAAAACGTGGGAGTTCGATCACGTCTTCGACATGGGCTCGGCGCAAGACCAGCTCTTCTCGCAGGTGAAGCCGCTCGTCACGAGCATTCTAGATGGCTACAGCGTGTGCATCTTTGCCTACGGGCAGACCGGTTCGGGCAAGACGTTCACCATGTCGGGACCTCCCGAGAACCCAGGCATTAACACGCGTTCGCTGCAAGAGCTCTTCGAGCGCAAGAGCGAACGTATGAAAGAATACCAGGATGAGATCACAGTGAGCATCATGGAGATCTACAACGAGCAGATCCGTGATCTGCTAGCACAAGACGCTGCCAGCACGAACCTACAGGTGCGCCAAGGCCCCACGGGCAACTTCGTTCCAGGCTTGACGGTGGTGCCTGTGCAAGCTCTGGATGAAGTCTTCGAGCTCATCAAGCGCGGCAACAAGAACCGCAGCACGCACGCCACCGACATGAACGAGCACAGTAGTCGGAGCCACTCGATCCTCTCCATCCAGCTGAAGAGCCTCAACATCGTCACCAATGTCGTCGCCAGCGGTAAGCTGTTCCTCGTCGATCTTGCAGGTTCCGAGCGGCTTTCGAAGACGGGAGCAGAGGGCCAGCGGCTTAAGGAGGCACAGAACATCAACAAATCGCTGTCGGCACTCGGCGATGTCATTGCTGCCCGAGCAAGCAAGCAAAAGCACGTGCCATACAGAAACTCGTCGCTGACATACCTGCTCCAGGATGCGCTAGGCGGTGACTCGAAGACACTCATGGTGGCATGCGCGAGTCCAGTGGACTATAACTGCGAAGAAACGTTCTGCACACTCAACTTCGCGGCCAGGACGCGCAGTGTTGAAATGGGCAAGGCCACGAAGAACGTCGCACAAGCTACATAACTCTTTAGTCTGTCGGAGACACCATAGCGGTGTGTTTACGCTGAACACAAAACTATTCTACGAAGCAATACGATTCCTTGATACCTTTCGCTGCTAGACTATCAGCCGCATTGTGTGGTCACCGCTAAAAAAAAGTCGCTGGATCATGCTCGACGTCGTTGCCGACGAGCTCTCTTGGCATCGCCATCATCCTCCCTTTTATCATCAGCAACATATCGTTTGCGTTCGCTTTAACTTGGCGTCGACTGTTCTTCATGATCGCTTTGCGTTGATGCACCATCCTCGTTCTTCGACTCAACTTGACGCTGACGACCATTAGAGTCAGCATTCTGCTCGAATACTTTGTCAACAGCATTCGATTCGGTCTCTTCAAAATGGCGTTGACGTCGTGATCGCTTTCGAGGAGGCAAATAGTCTATTGAATCACCATTTTCATCAGCGACAGTAGTGCGTTTGTGTGCTGATGACCCGTGTCGATTATTAAGGTCGACCTGCTCACCGTCTCCAGCCTTGCTAGCTTCACTAGTATCGCCAGCAGCGCTTTCCATTTCCGCGTCTCCGCCATGTTCACTCACAACATTCTCCTCTTCGTCCTCTTCTGCAATGGATGTTCCTTGCATCGGTGTAGGTTCCGAGCTAGCAGATCGCCGTTTGCTTTTCGGCGGAGGGGAGAGCATTGTAGTAGTAGAGACTCGATTCCTTCCATTCGCAACGTTACCGGATGTGATTGATGCCTGGAAATCAAACAACGCTCGCCACCGCTGGTCCAGGTCTTCATTGTCATCAGGAACGTCGCGAAGCCCTTTCAGTCGCTTCATAAAATACTCGCGGAGTTGTGCCATGCATGGGTTGTCTAGATGCGATAGGTATACGCGCATTGTTTCCAAAAACTCAAACTGGGTTGGTTGCTCCAAGGCGTACCGGACACCTTCACGCAAAAAGCGCAAAAATGGCGCTCGCAACGACGAGGGGACCTTTCCCACTCCGAGAGATTGGCTGAACCTTTTTGCCAGCTCTTTCAATTCCTGCTCGCTGCTTTCAACCTTCACTTTCAATTCTTCTAGCTCTGCAGCTTCGTCGGCATGGTTGTCTTCGTTTGCTTCAGCTGCCTCGATGTCTTGCTTCCAGATGATAATCGGGTTAAATATTTGGCGAAGTGCAGTCATTTGAATTTCCAGGTATCGCACGGGGGCATCTGTTTTCACTTGCTTGCCGAAGGCCTTCACCACTTCAACGCTTGGCTTACCATTCGACGTGAAATACTGCAGAACTGCCGCAGCTTGGTGCTTCTTGCTTGGGTTGCACAATGATACTCGGCCAAGCGCGACCAACAGCTCGGCTTTCCGTTGCTGCTTTTCTTGCCACTCGCGGATAGCATCGGACTTTTCTTCTTCAATGGCTGGATCACGATTCACCATATCATCTTCAAATTCTGGTTCCTCCTCTTCGGCGTTATCCATTTCATTCTCAAAATGCATTTGAGTGAGAAGAACGAGCACTTTCGGCAACGCCCAGTCCAGCGCATTGTACGGTGCTGTTGCATCCTGGAATTTCTCTACAAACAAACACCGTACGTCGCAAAATGTTAAGAAGGCAAAGCGTTGGGCCTCTCTCACGTATGCTATCATATCCTCGTCTTCGAACTCGATCTCTTCCATTAATTCCACCGATTGCGGGTCAGACGTTTCTTCGCTTTCCTTGTGCTCCTCGTCGGTGATTTCTTTGGCTCTACCCAGGTGCATCTCCAACACAGAAATTAACGCTTCTTCAAACGTGGATCGCGATTGGCACACTTTCTGAATCTGACCCTGGAGGGAAGGGTCAACCTCAGTCTCAGTGGCTTCGCTGGCAGCACCAGAAGAGCTATCACGCTTCTTGTCTTCTTCAATGGTTTTGAAAATTGGCGCAGTGGTCCACAGCAGATCGGAATAAATAATTGCCAGACCATGCTTAATGGTGTCGACATGCCGAAACCCTTCGTTTAACTCAGAGACCAACTTCGTGCGCCGACGCAACAAATCTCCCACCGCCACAACAAGTTTGCCCATCCGTCCTAGTTGCACAGTCGCGTGGTCATCGACATCCACTCCCGATAACGCCAAATCCGGAGGAAGATAGTCTCGGATATTCAGAAATTTCACCAGGCATTTGATTCTGCACAGAGCAATTCGTAGGCCGTACTCGACGTCCGATATGTCCTTGGTCTTCGCGCTCTTATTTTTTCTTCCTCTTGTCTTTTTGTTCCTCGTTTTGGGTGTGTCATCACCAGTAGTAGTCAAGGTATCGTACAGCTTTTCGTCAGCTTCCAAAAGACGATCAATGTTGTCCATGATCCCTTGAACCAGCTCATGCATAATAACTTCGGCTTCCCGTTTCAGCGACGCATGCTCTGTTCGGAGCAAGTGCGTTACAGAAAGCGACAAACTTGTTAGCAACTCTTCATCGGAGTGCACCAAGTACGCGCGCTTCAGCTTCTCGAGAAGCTCCTTAATGTGATTGCTATGATGTCCGATCACCTCGCTTTTCAGTGTTAGCATCGGGATTAATTGCAAAAGCAATGCCAGCTTATCCGAATCGGCTTGGTACAAAAGGAACAAGCTGGGGATATCCTTGCAGTATGCCACGGTGATTTCTTCCTAAAATTGTCGGAGCAGAAGACATGTGTTAGCTAGCCTGGAGCTAATAGCCTCTCCACAAATGATTTACGATGACGTACTTGTAATTGCTCCGATTCTCGCTTGGCAGCAGCACTTGCTGATCGGTTGGCATCATCCCCCACAAGCTTTCTGACGGACGCAACAAGGAGGCGTAGCAGGATAGTCTGCTGTTCGCTGCTTAGGTCTGGCGCACTCTTGTCCACTAAGAGTAAATCTGTCATCAGGCGCCAATCCTGGAGGACAACTGCAGAAAAAAATATGTCATAGTGAGACGTTGAGAATACAATACGTAAACGCTATCGCGGACATGTTTCACGTACGGCAATCTTCCAGTCCCCAAAAAGCATCCACTAGTGTTTCTACTGCGTCCACCGGTATACCGTGATTCTGGATGTATTCCTCCGCAAACTCCACGAGAGCAATGGCTTGGGTGTTGAGCTGTTCTTTCTTCAATTTCGCATTCTTTGTCTTTGAGACCGCAACACCAAATGCATCATACTGAAGACACACAAACTCTGCGGCAGCTTTGCGAATATCCTCATGCTCTGAATCGAATACCAATTTTTCTACGGGTTGAAGCTCAATATCCGAACTGATAAGACTGTGCTTGTCAACCGCGATTAGAAGGTGAATGCACTCCTGAACCACGCCGCCATCCACATCGTTGCACAGCTCCAAATAGCGCGGCAAGAATCGTGAAGTAAATAGCTCCAACTTTTCTGTGATTGCGTCATTCTCATACAGTTCGCACAAGATCTCAACCACCTCAATGCGAACTGCTGCGGCTTTATCGCTGAGGAGCCAACCAAGATACTTCAGGAAATTGTCCTTCAAGAACTGGTCGGGCAGGGTAGTAACCCAGTGGCCAAGGCACTGCATGGTTACCACACGAATCTCCGGCATTACGTCGCGATATCGATGCACCACAACCCCAGTAAATACCAAGTTCACAAGCTTCAATGCCTGCTGTAGCCGGTTCTCATATAGCGCTTTGTTGTCCGCCAGAAGCGCCATTTTCCTGACGTTTGGGGTTGTTTGAGAACCAGGTGCCGTATAAGGTGAGTTTTTCTCGGCGTTGAGCTGCCTTGTAGTAATTGCCAGTTGCTCTGAAATACTTGCTGCCGTACGCACTAAGGAATTGCTTAGCGCTACTACAGCAACAGTTGCTGTATGTCGAATCGGTCGGAGCTCGGAGCTGCATACAAGTACAATTGATAACATTAGCCTAAAACGGACAATCACCCGATAATAGCAATTTATCTACCTTGACAGGGTTGTCAACCAGTCGACAAAGTTGTTGGCAACCTCTGAAGTGAACAAGATCTCGCTCTCGTAACATTCCTTCACAAACACCTCCCAGAACTCCTCAAAATTGCGCTGGAACTTCCTCATGCCCTTTCCACGAGACATAATCGGATACTCTCCGTTTGCCTTCTCAAGATCCCGCACCACGTGATCCACCAAGTCGCCCATGTCCAGCTGAGCCAACGGCTCTGATTCAGGAACGCATTGACCCGTACCTCCACATGCCTAGAAGCAACATACAGACACGTCATATACCATCACTAAATCACAGCATCAATAAGCCAGCGCTCTTACCTGCAGCACCAGATTCAGCACTTCTCTCGTGGCCTTCTCGTCGTCCTCCTCAAACCGGTCGCGCCACTCGCTCAACAGATTCTCCAGTGACGCTTTACCATTCTTAATCGCCTCTGGGTGTGTAGCCCCAACCACGCCAAAAGTCATCAGCACGACCTCTAAAGACTCCTAGCTAAGCACGTCCACTCACCGAACAGCGAGTCGCCGTCGTCTTCATGCTCACCATCACTCCCAGCGCCCGCAGCGTCCACCTTCTCGGCAGCAGCTCCATTTCTCTTGCTCTTTCTATCCTCTCCAGCCGATCGCAAGCTCCTCGTTTGGCTCCACGGAGAGCGCTTGCGTCTGATGGCTCTCGCTCTGGCGATGGGCGTTCGCGCCGCTTTGCGCGTGCTCTTGGGCTTCTTGACCTTCGTCCCGGCCGGCGTGAACTCTTCGTCCTCGCCTTCCGGCCCCTCTTCACTACTGTACAAGCCACACGAATGTCGTCAGAAGTTGCACTTGTTCATACAAAACCCAAGACGTGTGGCGCCAACGACCATCACTCTGTTGCGCACTGGTGCAATACCTGCTTTCCGCGCCTTGTTCGTTGGCTACGAGCGCGTCCTGCTCCTGTTCTTCGGCGTCAACCTCGTCGCCACTGCCGCGAGTGTCTTCCACCTGGTAGATTGGTGTGGGCTTGCGCCGCAGCCGAGATCCGCGCCGCGCACTCATCGCCTCGGTTGCCTCCCCAGTGCGGAATCGCCTGCTCTTTGACCTCTTTGAAAGGCGGCGCCCAAGACAAAAGGAAATCTCCCTCTACCAGAACAGTCTACATACGTTCTTCTAAAGGGATGTAACAGCCAATCACGACTTCAACCACGTGTTAGTCAACACAACACTCAATTTCCCGATTTACCTCCAAGATGCGGTCTCTCCGCTGGCTTCTGCTGCTTGTAGGAGCCTGTAACGCCTCCTCCTACTCGGACAATGTGTGCGATAACCCCAAGGTCGCTTCGCTGCCGTTCTGTGACGCGTCGCTGCCTCTGGACGCCCGCGTCAACGACCTGGTGACGCGCATCCCGCTGGACCAGGCCGTTGGGCTGCTGGTCAACAAGGCGGCGGCTGCGCCGGGCGCTCACATCCCCAGCTACGAGTGGTGGAACGAGGCGCTGCACGGGGTGGCGCTGTCCCCCGGAGTGACGTTCAAGGGGCCGATCACGGCCGCCACGAGCTTCCCGCAGGTGATCAGCACCGCGGCGTCGTTCAACCGCTCGCTCTTCTTCCAGGTCGCGGACGTGATCTCCACTGAAGCGCGAGCTTTCTACAACTCCAAGGACGCCGGACTGACCTTCTGGACACCTAACGTGAACATCTTCCGGGACCCGAGATGGGGACGAGGACAGGAGACTCCGGGGGAAGACCCGTACCTCACCGGGGAGTACGCGGTCGCCTTTGTGCGAGGTCTACAAGGGGAAGCGATGGAAGGACGTGAAGGTGGAGAACAGAGCAAGTTCTTGAAGATCTTAAGCTGCTGCAAACACTTCTCGGCCTATTCGCAGGAGGTCCCGAGACACCGCAACAACGCTATGGTCACCAAGCAAGACCAGGCCGACACGTACTTCCCGGCGTTCGAGGACTGTGTGAAACGAGGCCATGTGAGCTCCATCATGTGCAGCTATAATGCTGTGAATGGCATCCCGTCTTGTGCTGACAAGGGCCTACTGACGGATGTGGTGCGCGGTCAGTGGAAGTTTGACGGTTACATCACCTCTGACTGCGAGGCTGTGGCTGACGTGATCTATCGCCATCACTACACCCAGTCGCCGGAACAAACATGCGCCACGACGCTGGATGCTGGCATGGATTTGAACTGCGGTGAGTTTCTGAGACAGCACCTTCCGAACGCTCTTGAGCAGGGCATTGTTACGACCGAGATGATACACAGTGCTTTGAAGAACCAGTTCCGCGTGCTAATGAAGCTCGGTATGTTTGAAAAGGGGAAACAACCATTTGCAAACATCACCAAGGACTCAGTGGACACGGCTGCGCATCGGCAGCTCGCGCTGGAAGCTGCTCGTCAGAGTGTCGTGCTGCTCAAGAATGACGCAAACACGCTGCCTCTGGCCACAGATGATTTCGCTAAAAATGGATCGCTAGCGATGATCGGACCACACTTCAATGCCAGTGTCGCTCTTTTGGGAAACTACTTTGGTATACCCTCGCGCATCGTCACCCCGCTGGAAGGGATCTCACAGTTTGTGCCGAATGTTGCGCATTCGTTGGGTTGCAAAGTGTCGGGTGAAGCGTTACCAGACTTTGATGATGCTATTGCTGTAGCCAAGAAGGCGGAGCGCTTGGTTGTCTTCATGGGGCTCGACCAAAGCCAAGAAAGAGAAGAGATCGATCGCTACCACCTCAAGTTGCCAGGATTTCAGATTGCACTGTTGAAGCGCGTGATTGAAGTTGCGTCGCGTCCGATCGTGTTGGTGATCATCTCCGGCGGAAGTGTTGACTTGTCCGCTTACAAGAATCACCCCAAGGTTGGAGCGATTGTTTACGGTGGATATCTCGGTCAAGCTGGTGGCCAAGCTTTGGCTGACGTGCTGTTTGGCAAATACAACCCGACTGGAAGGCTTCCACAGACGTTTTACGATTCGGATTATGTGAATGCTATGTCGATCTACGATATGCACATGCGCCCGACGCTCGTGACGGGGAACCCAGGAAGAACGTACCGCTTCTTCACAGGAGTGCCAGTTTATGAGTTTGGTTTTGGTCTGTCGTACACCACTTTCCACAAGACTTGGTCAGTTGAACCACCGATTGAACTGGATGCGGCGTTACTCGCGCAGCAGCTTGGCGAAGCCTCTGAAACGGAAAGCCGCTCCTGCATTGCGGCATTTGACATCACGGTAACAAATCTGGGTGACCTTCCGGGGGAAGATGTTATCCTGATCTACGCTGAACCTCCTCATGCTGGAGAAGGCGGACGTCCGTTGAAATCACTGGTTGCATTTGAGCGTACATCGTGGGTTTCCTCAGGCCAGAAAGCTACCGCAAAGTTCTGCCTGAAGGCGAAGGTGTTTGCACTCGCCAATGAAGTCGGCAACTGGGTCGTCGAACCTGGCAACTGGACCATTCATGTGGACACCCTGCAACACAAGGTGAACATTCAGGAGCCCACGATGCGTGTGTCAGCGGTGGTTAAAGAGGACGAAGTCGCGCGCAAACCCCTACCTCGCGCTGTGTGGGAGTGATAACGATGCAACAGCAAACACCTGAAGAGTAAGTTCATGGCGATCATGCATGGGACTGTTGAAAAGTGTCCTATAAACATGTAAAGCATTTTCGTTAACACTAACCTAAAATGACACTTCCGCGGCAAGGATTTGGGCTACATTTTCCTAGGGCGCTTGAACTGGGGTAGATAGACTTTTTTGCTCCTAAACTTTCACTGACAGTGTCCATGAGTTACCGGTAGGAGGACACCAGGTGGACACTTGCATCTTTTCAGCCAATCACGACGCGTATCACCATATGATTGGTCAAAACAGCGTCACCTATGGCCGCCAGTCAATGTGTTGCCCGTCAGTGCGGAATCGTCTCGCTGGCTGCCAAGTGACGACCATGGCCAAGAAGCAGGCGCTGCAGCTGCAGCAGCAGGAGGACGAGGACCTGGTGATGACCATCGCGTCGGACGAGGAGCTGTCCGACGCGGAGGAAAGCTCGGACTCGGAGGACGAGCAGGAGGCAGAGCTCAAGGGCGCCGTGCTGAGCCGCGCGCAGCAGCTCAAGGAGGCGCAGGAGACGCAGCAGCAAGCGGAGATCAACGAGGACTTCGAGTTCGACGACGGCGGCGCCTTCCACTCGACCGCCGGCAGCTCGTGGGACTTCACGGCCGCCATCTCGCGCATCGACAAGATGGAGAGCGGCATCCCCACGGCCACCAAGCGCACGTCCATCCAGGCCAAGATCGACAAGCGCCGCCAGGAGAAGCAGGACGAGAAGCAGGCCAAGAGGGACAGGAAGGCGGCCAAGCAGGCTGCCGAGAAGAAGGAGCAGGAGGGCAGTGACGGGGAGAGTGACAGCGGCTCCGAGAAGGAAGCCAGTGACAGTGAGAGCGACAAGGGGGAAGACTCGGAGGCTTCGGACGACGATAAAGAAGAGCAGGAGGTGGACCAAGAGGACGACGTGGTGGAGGAAGATCGGCTCCAGTCGGCCCTCCAGGACAGCAAGAAGGACCAGCAGTCCCGGAACGAGCTGGTGGACGCCTTGGAGAAGAAGAAGGCCGCCGAGTTCTTTGAGGCGGACCCGTTCGCGGCGCAGGAGTTCGCCAAGACCAAGTTCGAGACTTTTGCCGACTTGAAGCTGTCGCGTCCGATCATGCGGGCCATCTCGCACATTGGCTTCGAGAAGCCGACGCCCATTCAGCAGCGCGCTATCCCGATTGCGCTGACGGGCAAGGATATCTGTGCGAGTGCCCAGACGGGAAGTGGTAAGACCGCCGCATTCTTGCTGCCTATCCTGGAGCGTCTTCAGTTCCGCTCGCGTCGTGTGCAGTCCACGCGTGTGATGATTATCTGCCCCGTGCGCGAGCTTGCGACGCAGTGTCAGTCCATGTTTGAGCAATTGGCGCGTTTCACGGACATCACGTGCTCGCTGGCTGTGGGTGGGTTGCCTCTGAAGGCCCAGGAAGCTGAGCTGCGCCTCCGCCCGGACGTTGTGGTGTGTACGCCTGGTCGTATGATTGACCACCTGCGTAACTCAAAGAGTGTGCACATGGATGACCTGGAAATTTTGGTGCTGGATGAAGCTGATCGCTTGCTTGAGTTGGGTTTCACGGAGGAAGTTCTTGAGCTTGTTCGCATGTGCCCGGTGCAGCGCCAGACCATGCTGTTCTCTGCTACGTTGACCTCGAAGGTCGACCAGCTGATTGACCTGTCGATGAAGCGCCCCGTTCGAATCAGCACTGACCCGTTGTTTGACATGGCGAAGCACCTCGTGCAGGAGTTTGTGCGTATTCGTCCGAACCGTGAAGATGACCGCGAGGCCATTCTGCTGGCTTTGTGCACACGTACGTTCCGCACGAACACAATTGTGTTCATGGAGACCAAGTCGCATGCACACCGTATGATGATCATCTTCGGTCTCGCAGGCATCAAGGCTGCAGAGCTTCACGGTAACCTTCAGCAGAGGGAGCGTCTGGAGGCGCTTCAGAAGTTCCGCGACGGCTCGGTGGACGTTCTTCTGTGTACCGATATTGCCGCGCGTGGTATCGATGTGCGCGGCGTCCACGCCGTTATCAACTACGAAATGCCTAAGGACATCACGACGTACGTTCACCGTGTCGGTCGTACGGCTCGTGCTGGGCGCAATGGTCGTGCTGTCACCCTTACGAGCGAGGCGCGCCGTCTCGTTATGAAGCAAGTGTCGCGTCACTGCAACGGCTTCGTCAAGTCTCGTGCTGTGCCCGACGCCGTTATCGCGCAGTGGAAGGCCCGCATTGAGAGCATGCAGGAAGACGTGAAGCTGGTTATGCACGAGGAGACACTCGAGAAGCGCATGCGTGAGGCCGAGAAGGAGGCGACTCGCGCTACCAACATGCTGAAGCACCGCGATGAGATCAACTCGCGGCCTGCGCGTACGTGGTTCATGTCTGAGAAGGAGAAGAAGAATGTGAACGAGCGTGCTGACGAAGAGCGTCGTACCAAGGAGGAGGCTACCAAGGAGGAAGCAGAGGCCTCAAATACCATGTCGCGCGCGAAGAAGCTTAAACTTATGAGCCACAAGAAGCGACGATTGTTTGAAATCCGCGAGAACGAAGAGCGCATGCTTGCGGACGCTGCTGAGGACGAGGACGAGGGCTCTGGCAAGAAGGGTAAGAAGGGCGCTGTGTTCACGTCCATGCACGTTGCTGGTGCTGCCAAGCGCGCCAAGAAGGCACAGCAAGATACTACGCGATCGCGTGAGGAGGAGTCTATCGCAGAGATACACGAGCGAAAGCGTCGTAATCGCGAGAAGGCTCGCGCCGCTCGCAGCAGCCACGGATCGGGAGCGTTCGACGTCGACATGACTGGCGACGGTGCCCCGGCCCCGAAGCCCAGGAAGCAGCGCGATGCAAATGCAGGCAACAACCCGTTCGAGTTCAAGGAGAAGATCACGGACTACAGGAAGCACGCGAAGAAGAGTTCGAGCTCGTTCAAGTCCAAGACCAAGTACAAGCGGCGCAAATAGATGTAGAAGCGCTAGCTAGCTTCTGTTCTCTGCAGAAATGTACCGATGTATTCATTCATTCCGATGCTTGAAGCGTCTTGTTGCATAGCCAATCTTTTGGGTTTCCTGGTTCATGCACGATCTGAACAACAATCGAAGGTTCAAGCTCTTTTTTCACCATGTATTCATTCAATTGAGATGCTTGAAGCGTTGCTACTTTCGTGAAGGCCTCATGCTTAGCCGAAGCCGAATCCCTCCGATCCCTCGCGGATCGCGAGCAGCAGGCACTGCTTCAACTTCTCCTCACTTTCGTACTCCGGTAGATCCAGTTGGTTAAAACTGCAGCAACAAACGCAAGCTGTTAGATATCCTTACAGATAAAAAGTCAAAGTAATCAGAGCACAAACTTACCATGTATGCGCGGACGGTAGCGCACTGTTGTTACCGAAGGCCTTGTGGATGTTGAACTTTTGCGTGCCTCGCATTCCCTCCAGTGCCTTGAAACCTTCGAGCGGCACCTTAGATGTACCGGTCACAAACTGCAGGAAGAGTGCCCGCTCCTCGTGAGTGAACGAGTAAAGCACGTTCCAGAACCAGCGGATAACCGAGTCTGTGGGCTTGTAGTTGGCATACTCCGTGTTGGCCTTCAGGTCATCAATATCAATCTCAGGCATGCCAGATATCAACAGCTCCAGCTCGTTCTCATTGAAGATAGCGATCAGTTCAGGCGGTACCAGCTGGTGGAAACCCTTAAGGAACGCATCAATTTGCTGCCGAATGCCTGTCGCCATCCGGTGGTGAGTCACAAGCTTCACATACTCCATCTTGTTCTCATCGGTCACAGCCACATTTCGACCGTTAGGAATCAAGTCAGCCACTTCCACCTTGCCGAAGTTGGACTGCTCCGCCGAGAAGGTTAGCTCCAGCCCAAGATCCACAATCGAGTTGTCTAGGATTGAGTGGAGATTGCGGTAGTACTCCGGGTCGATGGCTTCCATATCATGGTACGAAATTGGCAACTGCAAGATATGCTTGTAGAACGACCGCGTGAAGTGGGCATCAAGAAGCTGTCCGTCTGCAACCGCCTTGCCCAGCACCTTTCCAACGAACTCGAAGTAGCTTAGGTGATCTTTGTTCACATAAGACAGGGGATTCGGCTGGAAAGTAGGGGAGTCAGCGGCAGACGTGAACAGCACGTAGTTCGGGTTGAACATCTCACGCGCCAGAATCATATACCATTCTCGCGTCACACCACCAGCATCAATGCCTTCTTCTCCCGTGAACGAAATGTGCAGCTTCCGCCGCAATTCGGTACCGTTGCGCATACGCAGAGCATAGTAGGAATCTTCGAAGATGTGCTCGCGGCGGACCGGGATACGTACGGAAGAGCTTCCACCCCCGTGATTCCGCAGTGCTGCCTGGCGCAAACGCTTCATGGAGCTGTGGAAGTATGTGCGCTTGTTGTCGAACGCTAGGTACGCTCGGCAGCGAGAAATCTTAATCAGGGCTGCCAACGACGTATCCAGTAGCGAAGGCTTTTCGCGAACAAGTAGGTTCAATAGTACACGGTTCGACTCCACGAAATTTGCCAGTCTCATGGTCTCACCAGCCTCGGACATTGACGACAGGGCCGACAAGCTTCGTTTTAGAGCGCTCTTCGGCGACGCTTTTTGCTCTTCGTTTCCCATCAGTGCTGTAGCATCTGCACCGTCGAACCCACCAACACGCAGCGCTGCCACGAATGCCTCTTCTCGCTCGCTTGAATCAGGTATACGCAACGACATTGACGCCGCATCTCGTGCATTCACCACAAAGAAAGCTTCCACCATGGGAAGGAACCGCGCCAAAAGCGCCGCCATTGCGCATGATGCACCTGCACTCTTGCCCGCAATCACTGTTCCCTCTGCATCGTCCCCTGCAGCAGCAGCCTGAGTTTCAGACCCAGCCGCCGAAGGCAACAAAGCTGGAGCTGTGGCTGAAGCAGCGGCAGTGCTGTTATCCTGGTCATCAAGGCCACCCTTCGCACGCGCTTCAGTCAGTGACAAGCTGAGGGCATCCCACAGCGGGTCCAGACCAATTGTTTGGCAACACTCAGTAAATTCCGCCGTACTCTCGCAGATGTCGGACAACGAGTGTAGCAGCCGTAGGAGCTTGAGCTCATCCTGGGCAGATGGCAGCACTGCTGACGACTCGTATCCGGTACTCCCAGCAGGCAATTTGCCTCCATTATACCGATCAACACGCGCCAGCGTGCTAGCGTGCCGTACAATCGCACGGATCACAAGATCGCGGTTACCACGCACATGGTTCAACAGCTTCAGCACCGCAAGTGTGCGCTCCTGCATCTGCACCGTGCATAGATCCATACCCAACACTGACACTACTTCTGCCATGCGCGCTTCGTCCAGCTCTACCGCCGGGACTGCTACCCACTCATCACCAGGCTCCAGATTTGATGCGTCACCTTCGTCGCCCTCCTTCTTCTCCTCTTCTTCACCATTTTGCTTGTGTAGCCGCTCTAGTGGCGACAGAACCAGCTCAAGCAACTCCAGCAACGCATCCAAATTTGTACCATTGCGATGCACCACTGGTAGAGACAACAAGTCGATAAGGACAGCTACGCCGCACTCATCAGACGACTGGGTCTTCATCTTCACGGGATCATCTTTTCCATTGGAAGTATGGCGCATGCCATGAGGCTGAAGCATTTCCACCGTAAATCGTGGATTATACTTTGCTAGTGACACAAGAACGTGCAGCATGCGGTTCACTACTTCAGCCGGTACAGCCGAGCCTCCGATGGCACGGTTTCCATCGATACCACATCCATACATTCTGCTCGGAGGGAACTGGATCTTGACGCTACCGTCGTCATCATCATCCTTTTCATCTCCAGGAATCAAAGGCTGCGAAAGTGGTAACGAAATCACCCGCAGTAAGTTACGCCGAACGCTACAGCGTGTCAGTGGATACAGGCAAACATTGGCAAGCAACCGTTGGAATACACGATTCTGGATGACGGACTGCGTCATAAAGAGTAGGCGAAGCAAACCGCGTACGCATCGATCGTCAAATATTCGCTCGCCTGCTTCCTCTTCTTCGTCTTTGTCCACACGTAATAAACCCTTGTGAGTCTTGGAACCACCAGCTCCTTGCCGATAGTCACGACGGCTGCTACGACGTCCCCCACCGATATCATCATACATACGGGAGCGACGACGACCGCTACCTCTCTCGGGGCTGTGAGAGGTCAGCATACGTCGTAAAGTAGGACGATTAAACAACTCGTCCATATCACCTTCGCCACCGCCGCCCCGCTCCTCTGTACCACGATCGCGTTCACGATACGTAGAGCGGAAGGCTGCACGTTCACGCAACACCATGGCTTCAGCACGAACTTGTGATGATAATGTCTGCAAAAATGCATCATCACAAGTAACCAGGATTTCCTCGCGCAATTCTGGAGCCAGTGACGCCACAAAGGATGCATTATCCATCTCTTGAGCGCGCGAAGTGTCCGCAGTCTCCGCGCGTGCAGCTGCCTCACGCTCGCGCCGTTCATTTTCCAACACTTCTGCACGGATATCAGGAGGCAATGCCTCCAGCGTCTCACGATCAAAGCTTGAGTTGGCCATGTCCAAGTCCATCTGTGACATACTTTCCGAGCCACCACCGCCACCTCCAGCTATAGCAGTATCACTGCGGGCGCTTGTGGATTCAGCGACAGCAGGTGCATTCTGCGCGACAATCTCCGCTTGCATGTCCGGAGGTAGTGAAGCAAACACTTCAGCATCCATACCCTCCGGACATTGGTACACCTGCTGCTCCTCCTGTTGTCCAAGCAACGCAGCCGATAACTCCTGCGTACCAGTTTCAACGGATGATACTTGTGCCTCAGTCGATGGAAGTTCTTCAGACTTTGACTCTTCTTCGACCGTTCGGGCCCGACTACTGCTGTCGCTGGCTGCATTCGATTGGGTGGATCTCGCGCCAAAGCCCGATAGATCTAGTGTAAAGTTCATCATGGAATCTGAAGTTGAAGATTCTGTTGCTGTTGCGGACACCTCGGCTGAAGCAAGAGACACTGGTGCAGGGGGAGGTGCTGCACTCTCGAAGCTGCTTCCTGGGGCAGAGTTCGCCGCTGATGGGGAACCAACGGTCGCCTCTTGTCCTTCTGAAAAAGTTTCGGCGTCTGCATCTACAATATCCACATCTACATCAGACTCAGGCGGTGACCGTAGCAATGACGTTTCTCCAAGAGTACTAGTAAGTTCCAAAACAGAAGCAGCATCTGCAGCCGCTTCGCGTCTGTCGGTACTACCGCTGTTCACTGAAGCATCTGGCTGAGCGTCACTCCCATCGCCATCACTAAGAGATCTAGTTTCACTTGCAGTGTGCTCTCCACTTCGCGGTGTTCCAGAAGCACTACGATCTTCCATGATGTCGTCAACATCCTCTTGTTCCTGGGTTGATGTTTCTGCTTCATGCCGCCCAGCGGCAGGGGCCACCGTCGGCTCGTCGTCATCGGCGCAAATGCGCGTAATTTGTTGCTCGAGTCTAGAGGCCACCAACCGAACATCCACATCACGTCCTAGAGAGCCAGGACCCCATATCGCCGGGTTGGACGCGGTACCACCTATTGCGTCGCCTCCATGACTGCCGATTCCGCGAGATAAATCAACACCGGCAAAAACATCACTAAAGATGTCCCGATCACCTCGTCGTAAACCGAGACGCTGATTCCGAGATGGCAGTGACGAGGTCGGAATATCCAGCGAGAACTCACTTAGCAGATTGGATACAGCAGACAGACGGTTGATACGACTGGGTGGTCGTCCGCGGCTCCCTGCTCCACCGCGCTGCAGCAAGTCACGTCCCAGAGCCAACCGGGATCGGCTACCACCCAACGGCAGTTGCGTGTGAACCTGATCGGTTAGTTCTTGTAGCTCACGCAAAAGAGACGAAGGGCGCGGCAGTGAAATCCGACCAGCGTTGCGCAATAATCCGTTTGAATCCAGCAACATCGCGTCTCCACGTCCACTCGTGCGAAGCAATGGATGCGTGGTGGCGCTTGCAGTGAACTGATCTACGCCGCTGCCACCCGGGCGCCCCAGTTGGCGTTCACGACGTGATCGATCGCCTCTACCACCCGCATCAAAGGATTCAAAGAGGAAGTCGTCGTCAAGCATATCCGGGAGCTCTTCAATGTACTGGAGAAGCGAAGTAGCCATACTACTGCCAGCACCACTGCCCAATCGGCTTTGCGCGCCTGAAGACCCAAGCCCACCTCCACTGCTCACGCGGCTTCTTGCTGCAGCGACATCCGTTTGAGCTTCACCCTCCATGTCCTCTTCATCTTCTTCATCGCCAAACGTCAGCACGAGGGTTTGTCCATTAGAGGAAGAGTTCGACCCGCTGCCACCATTATTGTACAGACCAAGCGCATCACGCATGGACTCAACGAGTCTGTCCTCCGAGTTTCTTGGCAGCTGGCTTCCCTCGTTTAGACTACTACCCGGTCTAACAGTTCGAGCTGCTGCGAGGCGACACCGACGTCGTTGCTCATCAGCAAAAAATGCCTCGTCTTCTAGCATGTTCAAGTAGGAAAACTCCTCTTCGTCGACCTCATCTAGCGCATCCAGGATCGAAAGCTCCGAGTCAAGAGACCCCCACAGACGATTCGAAGAGGTACGTCGACTTGAACCATGACCTCCCGTACGACGAGACATGTGCAGATGCTGGTGCTCCTCAAATTCGTCTTCGTCTTCGTCCTCGTCCTCATCATCATCTTCATCGTCATCGTCATCCTCGTCTTCTTCGCCTTCCCCTTCATCCGTAGAATGATCCGATACGCTGCTGCGGTCACTACGCTCGTCTTCGCTGTGCTCCTCATTATCATCTTCCATTCCAGATAACGGGGATCGCATTGAAACATCGTCATCATCCTCTTCGCGTAGTGGATAAAAGCCTGACGCGCTATCAGTTGGTTCTCGGGTGTCGAAATCCACTTCCATTCTGTCACCCCGGGCAGCAGAGGAGCTCGTACCATGGATATCGTCCGAAGAACTCGAAGCTGCAGCTGAAGATGCCTCAGCAGCAGCCGACGCCTCCACGCCAGCATTGCTCGCCGACTGGTTTCGATTACCTTCCACTGAGCCAGCGCCACCCGATACAGATGGACTGTGGTTTCGCTTCTTTAGCAGGCGCCTCACGCGGTGCGTCACAAATGAACGCGTCAGCGTAGACAATGGGCGAAGCAACATCGTGCAGGTAGCGTGCGCCAATGGATGCGTCAAATCAATTCTGCGCAGCGCTTCGGCTAGAAGTGTCACAAAGGAGTGTTTGCCCTTAAGACCCCCTCCCAACACGACCTTATCCCACGCAAAGCCCTTCGAAGAACCCTTTGGCCACAAAATACTCATAATCAAGCCTGACCACGCGTGCAACGAGCTCAACGCAAGTTCATCACGTACGCTCAAATCGTCATTCTCGCTCGCAAGATCTACAGCACCACTCTGCGGCCACTTTTGGAGCAAATGGACAAGCTCCAAGATGATACACTTCGAGCCTTCTCCAGAATGACTGCCGATGCTCACTAGCAGTCTGTGTGCGTTATTCACGCGCATCCTTGTACGACTGTCAACGAACACTTTCACCTCTGCAACTAGCTGATCTGCATCACCGCTGCCAATCCTGCTGTTTCCATAAAACCCATCCTCCCTCAACGCCTTGCGAGCTGCGGCAAACTGGCAAAGCTCACGAGAAGGCAAAAACTCGCACAGTACCAAATGGATAAAGCTTTCACGCTCTCCATGCGAACCAGCTTCATCTTTTGCTTTTGCTAGGACTATCGCGCACGCAGGGAAGTACGTGATCAGATGAACCAGTAACTGCAAGTACACTCCCACGCACATCCCTGCCGACGTGGCTGCGACCTCGTTGCCCAATGCCTGTTGTTCGTCACGCTGATTCTTGGCATGCTTTTCGATGTCCCACAATCGACGAATGCGGCCAATGATCTTGTACACGATAACATGGGCCTGGTGCTTGTGGTCCTTTGGTAGCTTATGCGGAGCTTTACTTCCACTAGCCGCGCTGTCTTGGCTAAACAGAGGCTGGTCCGCTGAATGCCCCGGTCCTGTATCGGCGCTATCAGTCTTTTTCGGTCTTGGCACAACGTAGGTTCGGCCCGACTCGGTTTTCTTTACCCGCACCGAATTCTGCAATGCTTTGAGGAACACCGTTTCATTACGAGCTGCGAATGGGGCGACTTCTGTCAACAACGCGCGCGGCGTGATACGCATCTGGGTGGGTGCGCCGAATCGTGTTGACAATTTGGTAATCGCACGTCGAATCTTTTCTTCCATCATATGCTCAAGAACCTCAGGGGATTCTAAGGCTTGCGAGAGCAACGTGCACGTCAGTTCTTGGTATCCGACGAAGAACAGGGCTTCCGGAATGTCTAGCACAGCATCAATCCCGCCATGTGTCGAAAAATACGATGCCAGGTCATACTTAAGCGTTAAGCGCGACAGAAGCTGCCAAATCGCGTGAGTTACCGACTTGCTGGCATTCGTTGAGGCCGCTGGTGATGCCCGTTTCAGCGTTTCCAAGCAGATTGTAACGAGTTGCTGCTCGAAGACGGTGTCCTCCGCTTGACTCGCGGTACTTTGGTTGTCTTCTTTTGACTCATCCCCATTCTTCGCTTCGCTTCCCACGAGAGCGCCATCACGAGAAGATGGACCTGAGGGAGATACTGGCTTAGCTGCCCTTCCTGCTACTACTGCGTCGAGGACCAATAGCACCGGAGTACAGGAGGGCTTCAGATCGCACTTGTCAGTGTTCGCCAGGGAATCTAGGAGCTTGTCGATACATGAAGGCGACTGAAGTTGCATCACGGCCCACGAGTCAGAATTCAGCTGGAGCACAAGTGCTAGTAGGTGGGTCAACATGGTCAAATATTCATCCCCGCCTTCTTCATCCCCGTTGAAGTAATCCAGAATAGCAGCATTGACACGCTGAATCACCAAATCGCGGTCTTCATCTGAGCGCGAGCATAAGAAGCTGAAATACTCTGCAATCGCCTTGACCAAGTTTTGGCTCGGATACAAGTTGCTCGGGGTCTCAGAAACTTTGATTCGTTTCGCATCCTCGTGTCTTTCTTTTATAGCTTGCACACGTAAGATTTGAAAGCACACTGCTTCGAAACTGTCTCGCAGCGAAATATAAAGTGCCTGCAACTCCTTTTCCATCGTCTTCTCTTCAGCGGTTTCCTTCTCTCGACGGACAGTAGCCTCTGCAACCGCGCCGTCCTCTTCGGTCGCCTCGTCTTGTTGGGTTTCCTCACCCTCGTCCTCAGGGTGACCCAAAATCCACTCCATAGCTAGCTCCACATTGTTTACTTGGATTTGTCGTAGTGCACGCTCAACCCGTGACTGCGGAAAACCCATAGAAACCAAACTCTCGACAATTTCGGAATCCGGTACAAAAGACAGGCGGCGACTACTTCCCCCAAGTCCAGATGCACCTCCACGTGACCCCCCAAAGAGTGCGCGTCGAAGGGACAGCGCTTCGTTGTAGAGCTCAGTGCTGGAGTTTCTATCGCGGTTGCCACGACTAAAGCCCAACCCTTGTCGACGACTTAGCTCACTTTCGCCTTCCGACCCCACAGCTTCATCGTCACCACCATCCATGCGATTCTTTAATATTGTCACAGCAATTGGCATTATTTCTGCCAAACACGAATCCACAGACGAAGACGAAAACTTTGGGTTCTTCCAAATCGACAGCAGTGCACGCATGCACATTGCATGCAATTGCACCGTTAGTTTTCGGGGTTCAAATGGTGCATCATCCGACTCACCTGCTTCATCACTTGTAAGCAGCGCTCCTGTTAACGGCGACGCAGACAAAGCTTCCAGATTGGACAGCTTCCGTAGAACACTTGCAGCAATGTGGAACGACGTCAGCGCCATCTGCGAGGGCTTGATATCAGCGCTACTAGGAGCCTTGTCCCGTTCTCCTTCGAGGCACACAGTGAAGAAACGCTCAATAATATTCATGATCACATCCATAAGGTTTGAGGCTGTGATTTGAGCCCCGGCGCAAGTGGCGATCGTTTTGCCAGACCTGGTAGCATCACCTTCTCCTTCTGAGACGTTTTTTCGAACCATAGCAACGTCAACACCTGATGATGGAAGAGCCTGGGGAGGCTTGGTCGATAATTGCACCTCCGAAATATCACCTATCGGCTTCATGAGCTCTACGAGCAACAAAGTGTTGGCCTGTTTTTTCTTTCCCTCGAAAAGCACAACGGATATGGTCTCCAACAAAAACGTAAGATAGTACTGCTGCACGAACGTATCAATCTGTGTCGCACGAGTCACCGATACGACATAAAGTAGATGACTCTCCAAAATTTGCGTCGCAGTCCGTGCAAGAGCTCGAGCGTGCGGTGCTAAGGGCACCACGATATCATCCCCTCGGCGATGCTGCATCGGAGCCGATAAGAAAACCTTGTTATAAGCTGTCAATAGCCCGCGCATGCTTAGTGAAAAGCGCAGGAGAAGCAGAGAACCTAGCTTCCAAAGACCTGTTCCTCGACAACCACTTTTAGGCGCATCAGAAACAGGTTTAGAATCAGTGGTCAACTCCATGCTGATATCCGCGTCACCGTCAGTCTGCTTTTCCGAGCTCTTATCCTTTCGTTTCTTCTGGTGTAATGCCGCCAGGCTCGCCCGCTCAAATTGTACCGAACGGTCCACACGGAATAAACGCGTCATAACCTGCTGCGTTGAAGGGGCCGTAAAGTCCGTAAACCATCGCCGACTCTGCATGTGAGTGTGCGCAGTTTCCAGCGTCCAGATCAGCACAGAAGATAGCCACTCGAGCACTGCAAGGACACGAAGGTATTCTCCTACCACCATCACTTTATCAGCAGTGGAGCTCGTAGTACTGGTCTTATCGTTCCCACCAACCAGCTCTGCTAAATCGACATCCGGCAATGAGCTCAGCACTTTCTCGGCGCCCTCACCGCTCTCGCTCAGAAACCACGGTAATCCAATCTTTGCACGTGCGCGTTGCAGGTTATCCATCTGAGAGCCCAGTTCCTTTGAAATTGCCCCGAGAAGGTTAGTAGGCTGCTGGGATGCGTACGAACGAAGCGCAAGAGTGATCGACTGCACCGCTGGGTTATGAGCCAGGGAGTTTTTAAAACTACCCCGCGTGGGGTTCTTGCTTGACAGGGCACTTTCCAAAAAGGAGGATGTGCTGGGCAAAATTAGCTGATAGAGCGCCAGAAGCAACCGAATGCCTCCAAGATCCGCAAAATACGACGCGTGCTCAGATTTGGATAGCAGGGGTTCCAACAAATCCGCGACGTGGGTCGTCATCCGTATTAAAATACCGTTGGCCTTGTCTCCGACAAATTGGGGCAGCGTCGAGGCAGTCGGTGAAAAGCTCTCTTCGCCGAAACGAATCACCTTCTTTAAAGCATGTACCGCCGCTTGAATGGCAGCATTCTGGAAGCTTGGAACGTGCCGCATAAGCTCAAAGATGCCAGCACCAACAACGGCGGCTGTATCACCTTGGAAGCAGTAGTCCTTTGATTCGTCTTCTGTGTATTGCGGAAGGGCAAACACATCCAGGAGGTGCATGAGTGGCTCGTACTTTGCAACTTTTTCCGCGTGTGCAGTTGTTAGGCACAACGCATTCAGCACTGTCGGCACGGCCGTCAGTAGTTCACTGGATGGTGGCAACAGGATCCGAGATGGATACAACTCCGCGATGTCCCAACGTGTAAGTGTTTTTAAGAAGGCGTCTGCCAATCCGGCAGCATGCACATGGTTCACACTGCTCGGATCGTTGTTGATAATATCAGAAACCACGATTGCCGTCTGAGCAAATACGACTGGTCCGAATATATCCACATTGGACAGAAGCTGCAGCAGCACCTTGTTGAGAGCACTTCCTTCACGAATAGCCCGGCTTGTTGCTCCTGCACTCATCACGCCTTGAGAATGGAACGACATTGATAGCGACGCTAAGATAGCTAGCAGCAGCACCGTTTTGGTTTCAGAGACTGC
Organism: Phytophthora pluvialis; assembly: GCA_001314425.1. Taxonomy (NCBI): domain Eukaryota; phylum Oomycota; class Peronosporomycetes; order Peronosporales; family Peronosporaceae; genus Phytophthora; species Phytophthora pluvialis. Next base: position 54,242 of record LGTU01000045.1, on the reverse strand, counting down.
CGACGACGTTGAACTCCTTTTAGGGTCAGCAATACTTGCACATTCCAGCTTGAGCCGATCCACAAGAATACCGACTCCGTTCAGGTCACGGTAGAGCGCAGCTGCCGCCGAGTGGCTGCTCACAGTAATTTCTAGCGCTTGCACACACTGTGTTGTCACGGCCACGTGAAATGCACTCAGCGCAGGCATTGTGAGCACATGCAGAAGAGCTGGAACAATACCGTTTTCGGTGAGAACAGCAGCACCAGACTGAATGGCTACCACAGCGGTCAGCAGCCCTAAAACACCCTCCATCCAGCACAGTTTCGCCTCCTGAATACTTCCACTGCTAACACTCCGGAATGGAGGCGCACTAACGACCTCGGCCTCCTGAGGAGACAACAAATCTGTAGTTGCCTGGACAAATGCGACTGCCAGGCTCATATCCATATCTGTATCCGTTGCTTCTGACGCGACAGGAGAGGGTGACGAAGTCCCCGATGCAGCCGTTGTGGAGCTAAGCGCTGTGATATCACCCAGCTCAGCCATACAAAAGCGCATGAGCGAAGGGAAAACGCCGTGTGGCGTTCCCTTGACGACACCAAGAGATTGCAATACATTGGACTGGCGGCCGAGCACGCCCATACCGCCTGCTCTCCCAACACGATCGTTCACTAAGGCAGTGAGTACAAGTAACGCCGTAACCCGCACTCGCACAGGAACGTGTTCAATACTCTCGACGCGAATGAGTTCTACGATACCCCGCGTAACCTCTGGATGCTGTTCCACGTAATTCGTCACATCCCACGCATCACTGAAAAGCGAAAACAGCGCAAGCAGCGCCTGCAATCGCTCCACGACCAAATTCTCCCGGGTCAGCGCACTGCGGGATGCGTAACACGCCCGCACCTGTGTAAACAACTGGAAATGCAGCCTCTTGGGGATCTTATACTGCTCAATCAGACGTTCACACGCCGTCGCTGCTGCGCACGCAGCTTCAGCAGGAGACGTCGCAGCAGTCACCACCTCGTCATATGACGGGATGGCCACACTCACCACCCGCGACGTCGCTTCTTCTCCTTCCTGCTCCGAGCCGTAAAATTGAAATTCCACGTCCTTGGGCGTCGCCGGGTTCGCCGCATTCAAGTAATCCACCACCTCCAAGCTGTTCTTGGGGGTTCCGCGCCCTTGCGCCACCGTCAACAGTCTCCTTCTCAGTAAGTTATTCCTGCCGGCCGCGGGGTCCACGAAACTCGTGGGATCTGCAGCGTAGCGATGCACTTGAGGGGGCAGCGCCAGCATGGCCACCACCTTCGTCGCCTCGGCCACCACCCGTTCATTTCTGGCAGCTAGTAGAGCCATCACGGGCTCGGCAGATGGGTATACGGCCTTGTTGGCGGCGTTCTCCAGCAGGAAGCCCGAGAACTTCAAGATCTCGTACACCAGCTCGGTCAGCTCCTGCTCCGTCTGCGTCGCGACTGGCTGCTCCGTCTTCTCCAGCGCCGTCTCCTCCAATAGGAGACGCGGACACTGCTGCAGCGCCGCCAGCAGCAGCGTGTGCAGCTTCAACAGCACTGGGCGCCAGTTGGCCAGGTCCGCCTGCGCCTCCAGCGGCCAGCCCTTGACGCACGCCAGCAGCGGCGCAACGCGCGCATCCGCCGCCTGCAGCAGCACGTCCATGAGCTTGCGCTCCTTGTCGCTGGGCGGCGCGCGCGGTGCTACGCCGGCGCTGGCCGCCTGCATCTTCTTCTGTCGCTTGTTTCTCGACCTCTAGAGCCTCTGGGAGCGCGGCCGGGGGCTCTGCACACGCGTGAGACGATGCTCCACTCGCTGCGCCGTTTGTCGAGCCTCTCGGAGCGCTGCGTGAGCCGGAAGAGTCGAGGGAATCGAGCGGTCGGGCGCGGTCACGAGGCTTCTCGCTCGCCGTTTTCCTTCTGGTTTCCCCTTGGGTGCGGGGGAGGAAATCTTTTTCGCAATCCGACGATCGGATTGGTCGAAAATGAACCTGGTGGCGGCAGCATCCGCTGCCACTAGATGTACATATTGTGACACCGTTTGATGGAAAGATAGTTTTTTTGAAGTGCATCTACGGTTTTTACTGCAGGAAGTGCGTGTAGGCCTGGTTGTCGGTCTCCTCCTCGCAGCGGAAGCCTACCTGGCTCAGGAACGCGTCGAAGGTTGCATTGTCCTTCTCGGGCACCTGGAAACCCACAAGCACGCGGCCGATATCAGCGCCGTGGTTGCGGTAGTGGAACAGACTCACGTTCCACTGACGAGAGGATTGGCTGCAACAACAGCAAAGAAGAAGGCAAGTTAGCATGCAGCTTCTAGTAGTAAAGCAATGGTGGTTTGGTGGCTTGCAAACACGTACCTAAGAGTCTCGAGGAAGTCCTTCAGGGCACCGGGGCGCTCTGGGAACTCCAAGCGGAACAGTCGCTCGTTCGTGACCTGAAATGCACAAAGGCCACAGGTGAGCAAAGACTACGAATTCAAACTCGTCGCTAGGGCATCGACGCACATTTTCCGGGCGGCCACCGGCGAGGTGGCGCAGATGCGACTTGGCCAGCTCGTTGGAGGCCAGATCGATGGCGTGCATATCGCCGCGCTCGTTGATTGCCTTGACGACGCTGACGAACTCGTCCTCCCTCTTGGTCTGGATGCTCATGCAGATGCGAGCCTCGTTGTCACCCTCGGAATCCATGCGGTACGTGAATTCGGTCACGTTGTGAGGGACTGTAGAGGAAATACGCACAAAAGGTTTGTCAGGCTGAAGGCAGCTTTACGTTCCAGTTGTGGGAAAAGCAACGTACAGATGACGTCGTAGAGGTCCTGGAAACTACCGATCTTCTCGGGGATCTTGACGGCCATAAAGCGCTCGCGGTCATCCGAACGCTCCGAGACGAAGCGCAACCGATCAAAGTCCATGTTGGCGGCAGCTAGCACAGCCACATACTTTTCGCCCTGAGCGTTCTTCACACGGGCGTACTTCTTAGCACCCGCCACACTGATCGCACCTGCTCAGCGTAAATGTAACAGCATTGCGCATGCTATCAGATGTCTGCGCCCTCAAAATGACGACCGATGTTTCCAACAACGTACCGGTGGGCTCCATGAGCGAGCGTGTGTCGCCGAACACATCCTTGATGGCAGAGCAGATCTCGTCGGTCGACACGGTAATCACCTCGTCCACCAGGTCCTTGCACAGTCGGAAGTTCTCCGTGCCAATAGTCTGAATGCCCACTTCCTCCGTAAATCGGTTGACGCTCGGGATGGTCACAGGGGCGCCCTCCTTGAGCGACTTCTCCAGGAGATTGGCGCCTTCGGCCTCCACACCGATAATTTTCACATCGGGGGCCACCTCCTTCACGTAGGCGGCTAGACCAGCAATCAAGCCACCTCCTCCCACAGGGGCGAAAATCGCCGCCGGGCGATCTCCAGCCGTCTACTCACGCCAATGTCCAGAACAAGAATCAGCACACGCCTTGCAAATATCCAGGCCTCAATACTCTCGCCTTACGTCCTTCAGGATCTCCATGGCGACCGTGCCGTTGCCAGCAATCACGAGGGGGTCATCAAACGGGTGCACCAGCGAACGACCCTCCGTCTGCGCAACGCGGAAGGCCTCTTTCTGCATTGACGCACATCAGACAACGTCCCGACCAATGCATCCAACGCCGCCAACGCACCAGTGACGCCTCAAAGTCGGCGCCGTGCTCCACGATGGTGATCTTGCCTTTGGTGGAGTGGGAGATGTTCTGCGTTGTACCGACGGGCGCAATGACGACGGCGTCGACGTCCAGCTTGGCAGCGGCGTAGGCCACGCCCTCCAGGTGATTGCCGGCCGCGCAGGCCACGATGCCCCTTTCGCGCTGGGCCGGCGTCAGGTTGGCGATCTTGTTGTAGGCGCCGCGCAGGTTGAACGAGAAGGTCGGTTGCATGTCCTGCAGCAACAGCAACAGCAACAGCAGTCAGTATTGGATCCACACACACTGGAGCCAACGCAGGCAGGCGCACGCACCTCGCGCTTCAGGAAGAGGCGGCAGTTGCCCGGCAGCGTCTGCGTCAGCGCCGGCGCGAGCTGTAGCGGCGTCTGGACGGCCACGTCGTACACGCGGCTCTCGAGCACCTCGCGCAGGTAGTCGTGCGAGCCCGGGCGCACCCAGGACGGCTTGGCGGCCAGCGAGGAGAGGCCGCGGCGGAACATGCTGATGGAGCGAATGGCAAAGTGTCCGGTGCGCGGCGCAGGCAAGCGGGCAGGAGCTCTGGGCCAAGAGGAACGTTGCTGGGGGCGATGCGCAAACGTGGCGAGCACAATAATGGTGTGGATGGGATGTGGTGTGCGCCACACATCTTTTCGCTGGTGCAAGATGCAAGCGACACTAGCGCTCGAACAGTTGCCGAATGAAAACGCCGAAAACGGCGATGTATCCGCCGCACATTACCGAGGGCTCTACAGATGGATACATGTGCCGAAGCACGCACGCCTGTCCTCCCTCTACGGGCGGCACCTCTGCACAACGGTCCGTCGAATGCGCTACGCGGTATTACTCGTGCTATTAGCCAGCGGCGGTTGCACTGTACCAACGACTCGTCGACGGGGTCAAAAGCGTCCGCAGTGTACAGCAGCGGCACGGTACGCAGGCTCGGCTTGTCGAACGCTGTCGGTCGCCGCTTACCAGTATCATCAGCCAGCCGCTGCAAGCCCCGCAATCCGGGAGCCATCACCTTGCCATCTTGTCAGCGACATGCACCGCATGCAAGCGAGCAGCGTGTGGCGGCGAACACGTTGACTTTGCATCTGCATGTACTTGACAGGTTGACTTTTGCATCGACTTGACCCATTTTTAAAACTATGGGACTTCAACAATAAGTACTCAAAATATTATATTGTGCCTTTGATGGGCAGGCAGGATAATTAGATCCACAAAAGCGAGTATCCCCTATTTAGCGCTAATCCTGCCTAAGATTGTGACCCCCCCCCCCCCAACACTTTCGATTTACACACTTATTGACGGAAATACGGCCGGGATAGAGCCCGAATGGCGGGTAGCAAACCACCAGCCGCCTCTGTGTTGCTCTCACTCGGGCGAGGTTATTGTACTCGACATTGAAATGTGACAGAATGTCGGCGGGTATAAGAGGTACTAGCTTTAGGAAAAACTATAGTGACATTTATTAGATATATAGGGTAAAAGCGCGTGGAGAACCCGTTTTTGAGGTCTGTTTTAACCAATCTCATGCTGTTTTCAAGTTAGAGGCCATCAAAAAGAGCCACCCCGGAACCGACAATTTTCGGGAATGAGACGAGGCAAAATACAGCGATTGGATTGGTCTAGGCCCTAACCCGATCGCCTCACTTTAAATGCTTGGATCAGGGGAGTCTCGTTGCAGCCGCGACCGTGGCAGACCTCGATCATGTGCGCGATGATACAGCGCAACGACGGGCACAACAGCGTTGAAACGTTCGTTCTGGTGTCGGGGTGTGAGACCCAAGGATTTCCACACGCGATCATCGAGCCACAGTTGGCGGATCTGATCGGGGAGCAACAAGACGGGAGTCGCGAGCTACAACAGCGCCAAGTGGCGGAGCTAACAGCCCTGGAGGCCGCGTTGGAGATCGATTTTCCAGAAACTAACGTAACTCGTGTACTTTGAACAGCGCTGATACGAGCATCACTACCGGAAGCCGAAGCCGCAGCAGCTTCGGCGGAAATGGCAAACACAGAATTGGCTAGCTGAAAGAGCGGCAGAAGATGGTTACGAAGAGCAGGAATAAATGTAATAAACAATGTAGCTTTGTTTTAATTTGATCTTCTCTTCTTGGTAGCTACGAACTCTTCTGCTTCTCAAATGAAAGTCAGTCTATAATTAAATGAGGAAGCTGGCTGAAGGCTTACGTCCACCGCACACGAAGTAGTCTCCTTGGACCCATGGCGTCGCCACGCACTCAAACCCCACATGTTGGAAGAGAGAGGGGCACTCGAACGCATTGGTGTGGCCCTGGTGGTCAGCGATGACGAGGTGTCCCCCAGGCTGGAGGCCTCGTAGCGCCGCTCGGAGCACACTGACGAAGGTCTCCTCAAATGACACGCCCGGGTTGACAGTGACAGACTGCTCGGCTAGCTCTATGAACGAGACACAGCCGACGACCAGGTCAACCGGGGCGTGGCCAATAACGGTAGTCTCATCAACACTCACCAGAAGCTCGAAGGTGCGCGCCCGCTGGCCGGCACCGTGCTGTACGCCATCGAGCTGCTGCTTGTACGCGTCTAGGCGAGCTTGTGACGAATCCGCCAGCACGATCGACGCCGGGTTGTATCTGCTCATCAGAATAGGAAGTCGTTAGGGAAAAAACTAAGTGAACAATGTGCCTCTCCAAAAACAAAACAAAACCTGCCAACAGCCACTGCGAAGTCAGGAGCCCGTGACCAGCGCCTACCTCGAGCACTTGCAGCTGGTCGCACACTGGCAGAGCGTGCAGCAGCGCGCGGAGCACATCTGGCGCCATTGCGAACCACCTCTCCATGTTGAGGTGGCTCCAAGCGCTGTTGTCCGAGCACTCATCGAGCCACGTAGTCCCTCGGTGGGCGGGGCGAGGCGGACCGGTAAGACCGGGAATGGCGGGTTGACGTCGAACCTGGTTGCTGCTTGCCACCGACGATACTTTCTTGGACTTGCCCTTCTTCGATTTGCCCGAGGCCAGGATGAGGTTCGCGAACATCTGCGCTCGAGCTGCAGCAGTTGGAGCTGAGGCGGGTCTCATCGCTGCTGCCGCTGAAGACGTAGCTGGAGAAGCTGTTGCAGGAGAAATCGCCGGCTCCCGTGACGCTGCTTCCATCGCCGCCGACCGGTATGCAAGAGGTGTGTTGCGAGCACACTCGGTCTGTGGCGGGTGCTGGCGGAGATATACTTGCATGTCGTCTTGATGGATGTCGTTCATGTGGTCGTCAAACGACCTCTTGTCTGTGCCACCCCGCGTCGACCTGGCAATGAAGAAGTCGACGTGGCACTTGAATCAGCGGATGCGGTCGGCGTCCGCTGCAACTTAGCGTCCCGCTTTCGCGAACAGCGTAACAAAGCGACCGTAGATCCAGTACTGGGGCTTCTGAATCTTCGTCACGAAACAGAGCTCCAGGGCTGGGTCGCACTCCGGGTCATAGTATGTTGGGGCCACCGGGTTTTGCGGAGTTGAAAACACTGTTGTGGCTGGAGGGGCGCCCACAATGGTAGCCGGAGGTTGCTGAAGGACGGTCATTGGAGTGCGCTGCGTGGGGTCCATGTGTGGATGTTGGCTGGATGATTGAGAAGTGAGAAACCCTGCCAAGACCGGCATGGCCTGACGCGAGAATGGGTCTCCACGTGCAGCTCTGCCTCTCATGCCTTTGATTGACCCTACAGCGGCATCTTTGAGCGCGCAAATCAAGGCCAGTTATACAATTCCGTACCAGGTCATTTTTATACCTGATTTTATTCAAAATAATAATATCACTGTGCCCAGATCAGTTTTTAGAATAGGTGTCTTGCCGAAATCAGTTTTCTGAGGAAGTGGGTTTGTGGACCGGTGCTGCGCCCTTCGTGACAGAAAAGGAATTTGCGCCAGGCGTGAGTAATGGCCGTTCCCTTCCCCTCGCCACCACACCACGTTCACACAGAAAACCGATCGCCGTCCGCGCCGTCCAGGCCATTCTCACTCTATTCGGAGGCTTCCGCGAGCTCCCTTCGTTCTCTTCCCGCCGATAGTCAATCCAAGTCATTGGGTGGCGGCGAGATCGGCACCAAGAGCGCTCCACATTCCCCCCCGTCTACTCCCCACTCAGGTTCCGCCATGAAGCTCTTCCCCGTGCTCGCCTCGGCGCTCGCCGTCGCGTGCGTGGCCGTCGCCCAGGAGGTCTCCGGGCCCTTCGAGGAAGCAGGTTTCGAGCCCGTCGTGGGCCAGGACGTCAAGCTGACGCCGGCGCTGCGGAGGCAGCTGCAGACCGGCAGCGGCACCACCGACGCGCCGACCACCACGGCGCCCGCCACCACCACGGCCACGCCGACCACCACCGCGCCGGCCACGACGACTGCCACGCCCAGGACGACCGCTCCGACCCCGACCACTGCGACGCCGACGCCGACGTCAACCACTGCGACGCCGGACGCTACGACGGCCACGCCGACGTCAACTACTGCGACGCCCGACGCTACGACCGCCACGCCGACAGCGACGACCGCCACGCCGGAAGCGACGACTGCGACACCTTCGTCGACGACCGCGACGCCCTCTGCGACGACGGCGACGCCTTCAGCCACGTCGGCGGCGTCTTCGACCTCGACGGACACGACGACGTCAACCTCGACGCCTTCGGCCACGGAGAGCGCGACGGCGTCCTCCGACTCGGGCTCGGCCTCGAGCTCCAGCGCCAGCGCGGACACGTCGTCGGGCTCGAGCATGAGCACCGGCGCCGTGATCGGCATCGTGGTGGGCATCGTCGCGGCCGTGGCCGTCATCGCCACGATCATCATGTGCGTCATCCGCAGACGCCGCGAGGCGGACGACGACCCGCTCTCGCCCTTCGAGCTTTCCATGGACAAGAGCTACAACCCCGGGTACAATGCCCAGAACGCGTACAGCCCGCGCGCGATGGGCGCTGTGGGCGCCTCGGTTAGCGGCTCGATGTCCAACACGCGGGCGCCCCCGGCCGATGCTTTGGCAGCAGGTGTGGCCTACTCGCAGTTCTACGACAACGCGGCCACGTCGCCGGGCTCGATGAACCGCCTGGAGAGCAACGTGGACTCGGTGCAGACGGACCCCGGCAACAACCCCAACGCTGCCACGAACGGCACGAATCTGTGGCTGAGCGCCATGGAGCCCAAGGACAATGATTCCTACCTGAGCGCGCACGAGTCCCCCCGCTCGTCACGCGACAGCAGCCGCAACAGCTACGAGGTCTCGTCGAACCAGAACATCGACGTGGACCAGAGCAGCCAGATCAGCGGACACAGCAACAAGGAGGGCGACGACTTCCCGGACCACCACGAGGACAACGACTCGGCGCGTGGCTCCTACGAGCTCTAATAAGTCCGTACTTGACGAGATTAAGCTATGCAACAGCGAGTGACGACACACAGGGACCAAGGCGAGCGCAGTCTTCTTCCGTGCCGTCGGGCCTGTAGATTGTGGAAGTGGTGGAATTGCGTACCTGGTTGGCTGATTGGTTGGTATGGGCTGCAGCTGCTTGTTTTCCAGAATGGAATGGATCATTCAACTCGGCTCAGCAGAGTGGACGGACGTTGATTTTTTTTGAAGACCAGATCCGATGTAGAAAGACCTGACGAAGGTGGCGACGTGCTGATTGTTGCGGCCACCAACGGATCCGATTTCTGTCGTCCGAAGGTTTCTTTAATTTATACAAAAATGAACTGCCTTAGGCAAGTGCTGCACTTACCGACCTCTACCTTTCCTCGTCACTGCAGTGCGTTGTCACGCTTGACCTGTTCGATGAAGGCGTCAAAGCCGGCACCACCTGCGAGGTGGTCCACGAGATCGGTCGGCGCTCGATACCCGCTCAGCGGGTTCGCTCGGATCCCCTTCTTGGACTCGACCACCCGGAAGTCGATGACGTGGTGTTCGTCTTCAGCATCCTGCGGCATCGCTGGGCTGTCCGTCTGTAACTCCAGCAGCTCTTCCCACGAGAAGAGCAGAGTATCAGTGACGGCCCCAAACACGTTGATATCCACCAGGTAGACGCGTCGACGCTTGTCCACGTACACGTCGAAACTGTAGTTGGGGTCCGGGAACACGAACTCTCCTTCAGGCTTGCGGAAGTTCTCCTTGTAGAAGTCGTAGAGCAGTTCACAGAGCCCGTCCTGTTGATCCGGCAGGAACTCGTAGAACTCGTCACAATTACGTTGAGACACCGCCACGAGGCGGTGGCCAACCACGAAGCACCGGAACAGCATCGAGTCCAGGAAGTTGCACCATTTCTTGAGCACCAGGTAGCTCTCCGGCGGCGATCTCTCGTCCTTCTCGGCGCTGCAGCCAATGTAGGGCTGCGTCAGGTCGTGCACCACAAAGTCCGAGGCCTGCAGCAGCAGGAACACGTCCTCGAAGCTCGCGCACTTGAGCGAGCCGAGCATCCACGCGGCGTCGCGCGGTGCGCTCCAGTTGGTCTTGGGGAAGAGCTTCCCGCCGAAGTCCTCGAGCACCTTCTCGACCTGCTCTCGCACTGCTGAGATGACGCTCAGCTGTTCGTCTGTGAGAGCGCTGGCGGCGTCTTCCTCTTCGTCGTCGCCGTCCTCATCTTCGATCCCGGACGCCACTGGAGCCGTCGGCAGCGTCACGCCGTCCGCCAACAGCAAGGACACGAACGCGGTCGGCAACGGAAGCGCCTCACCCTTGATGCACACGCGCTTCAGCTGCGGATACCAGGCCGCGAACGCGCAGTGGTCCACCTGCGCAGCCGAGTACGGCGGAGCGCCATCGCCAGTCGTCGCCATTGGTTGATAACGGTACAACAATAATGATGACGACCAAATAGTAAAAGATGACAGCGTTTTTTGAAATGGTGTGCACCACACCGTATATTCGGCTATGTGGTAATTTTAGAAAGTGACGAAGCATGGACCCAATTAGATTAAAGACAGGCAAGCTACAGCTCGGAAGCTCAGGCCGCTATGCCGATCATCACCTTCGTCGCGCGCGTCTCGGACGGCATGTTGCTGGTGCGTAGCGCTCCCCTCCTGCAGCTGGACACTTTTAGCAGCATGCTGCAGAGGTTTCGCCCCTCAATTCGCTCTCCATCGCCTGCATTTTAGTGCCTTTATGACCACAATTCGCTCCTCCATGCTCACTTTTCTGGGTTATTTCGCTGCAGGTCGCGTCCATGGAGTCCATCGGCGACGCGAACGGGAACCTGGACACGTACAAGCAGCAGGCCAAGCAGATCATGAAGCGTCTGGACCAGCGCTCGCCCACCAAGTGCAGCATCGAGTCGAGCACCTACACCTTCCAGTACGTTGGAGAGAGATCGCTCCACGACTGGGGCTATTCGTCTCTAACGGGTGTACTATTGGCTGGGATGACTAGCTACTTGATCCAGGAGGGTGTGTGCTACTTGACGCTGGGGGACCGAGGGTTCCCCAAGCGTCTGGCCTTCCTGTACCTCGAGGAGGTGCACGCGGGCTTCGTGGAGGAGCTGGAGCGCGAAAGCGGCAACAACTGGCGTGACGTGGTCACGACTGTTGCGAGGCCCTACGCGTTCATCAAGTTCGGTGAGGACGAGAGATGATTTGAGTGGGATTGCGGGTAGTGGAGTTGCTCACCCAGGTTGGTCGGTTGCTGTGGTTGTGCATTGCAGACAAGTTTATCCAGAAGAAGCGCAAGGAGTACGCGGACCCCAACTCGTCGCAGAACATGCACCGCCTGAACGACGACCTGGCGGACATCCACAACATCATGCGCAAGAACATCCAGGAGGTGCTCAACCGCGGCGAGCGCGTCGAAAGTGAGTTCCTCAAGTGATAGGTGCACTGCGAGGGTGGCTGTTGCTTACGGAACTGTCTTGTTGTTGTTAGATGTCTCGCGTATCTCGTCGAACCTGGCTGACAGGTCAAAGGACCTCAAGTGGGGCGCCAAGAAGCTGCGCATGCAGGCTATCTACCGCCAGTACGGCCCCATCGTCGCTGTCGTGCTCTTCGTGCTGCTTGTTATTTACATCAAATTCTTTTAGATAGGGCAGCTCCCAGGAAGGGGACAACCGGTAGTACGCGCGCAAACTGCAGAACCAGAAGTGAGCAAATGGAATTGAGACTGCTGTTGGACGACTGAAACAGGTCCTAGAACGCTAAATTCGAGGTCGAGTGAGTCATGATCCCTGTTGTGCTGCTGTATTTGTGTTTGTGTTTCTGTAACAATCCTTTTTGTAGGCAAGTTGAAGATGAATCGTCAAAGTATCCGCTCGCGTTATGAAAGGTCGGGACGCGATCTCTCGACTGTCACCTCGATCGGGTGCGCATTGAAACCATGGCTTCCAAGGATATCTGGGCGCTGATCTCCACCGTGGAGGACCCCGCCAAGAAGCCACAGAAAGCAGTGGACGGTGCAGACGGCGATGCGGTCGAGAAACCCGCAGTTGCTCCTGCACCGGAGGAGCGCGACACCTTCACGCTGATTGTCGGCCCGCGCGGATCGGGCAAAACGTCTCTCACAGCCAACTTCCGGAATTCGTCCAAGGCCGAGGAGATCAAACCTACAACTGCGCTGGACTACGTGTTCGTCCGACTGCGAACTGCTGGGCGACCGGCGGTAGCGCACATGTGGGAGTTGGCAAGCGCCAAGTGTGTCAGGGAAATGATCAAAGTGCCGCTGGGGGCTGAGCGTATCCTGAATGGCGCGTTGGTGGTTGTGCTGGATCTATCGGCGCCTGGAGACGTCATTCCGGCGCTGGTGAAGTGGCTTACCATACTCTACACAGTTGTGCAGGAGGTTCTGAAGGCGAAAGAGAAGAACCCGGTGGAGAAATTTGCTGTTGATACACTCAAGCACGAAGCCATGGCACGGTATGGCAATGGACATCCGGATAAGGACGAAGTCACGCCATTACCACTGCCCGTGCTGGTGGTGGGCAACAAGTACGAAGCCTTTCGGGACGAGGACTCAATCAAGCGCAAAGGGCTCACCCAAGCGGTACGGTATCTCTCCCATATGTACGGCGCCAGCGTCTTGTTCACCAGTATGAAGGACAAGAATCTCGTGACGCAGTTCCGGTCCGTCATGAAGGGCTTCGCCTTCCATGCCATGGCGCGTGGCACCAGCAAAGAGGTTGATCCTGCCAAGGCGTTGTTCGTGCCTGCAGGAGCCGACCTCTTCGAGGATATTGGCGTTCCGAAGAGTGCAGGTTGGCGTCAAGACCGATTCGGGAAAGACCAGCACGAGGAGAAGGCTCGGCAGTGGGTCAAGGTTGCTAGTGAGTATTACCCGCCGTCGGCAAATGCAGCGGAAGATATGCTCACCCAGAAAGAGCGGAGCGAGCAGGACGACAAAGACGGCGAGGAGTCACCGAACCAATTCCCCGAGCCAAACATCGATCGCGCGCGGCAGCAGAAACGGTAAGCTACCACGTCGCTGGGCTGCTCTCCTACGCAGCTAATCGTGTTGCTGTTTTGGATTAACAGGGAGGAGCTGCGTCGATACCGCGACAACCGCCGGAAAGCTCAGGAGCGCAAGTCCCGAGCTGCCTAAGATCCAGTAAAATGCACCTCAATACCCATCAACACACAGAGCCAACACCATCAAAGAAAGCAAGCCGAGAGGCATTTCGTTACGCCGCACTCCCCTCTCTTTCTTCTGTAGCATCCTCCTTCCCGCTACTCGACCTTGACCTGCGAGATGCCATCCGCGGTAATCAACTGCAACCAACCAATAAAACATCTCAACAACCGTCAGCAACACTGCTCCCCTCTCCACCCCCATGCAACCCCCGGCTCGTACCGTGTAGGCCCACTGGCCGTTGCGCACGAGGAAGCGCATGTCCAGCTCTGCGCGGCACTTCTTGAGCACGTCCTTGGCCTCGTCCAGCGTCATGTCGGGCTTCCACTCGCGGTCGAAGATGGACAGGCAGAAGTGCGCGCCGTAGCCGTGCGCGCCGAAGTTCAGCTGGACCATGGAGCCGAGGTAGTCGATCCAGTGCAGGCTGGGCGCCGTCTTCTGCTCGGGCGACGCGTCCACGGCGCCGATCAGCAGGTTCACCTGGTACGGGGCGCGGCGCAGGAAGCGCGCCAGCTCGCCCCGCACGTAGTTGGCCGTGGCCGGGCCGTTGAGCGTCACGCCGTTGCGCAGCTCGTAGAGCTTCATGTTCTTCTGGATGTACTCGCCGAAGGCCAGGCGGTCGCTCTGCGGGCCGGACGTGACCATCACCTTGTGCTCGTCCAGGTTGATGGACTGCAATTGTTTTTTTTAATTATAATAATTGTGATACCAGAGAAGACGAAGCGTTAAATGATATGACACCAATGGAGGAGCTGCATGCTCGCCGCCATTTGCGGAGCGTAGAGAACGCGTTGAGGCGCGAGAGTTGCACGGGAGCACGTACCTTGTCTTCGTCGTCCTTATACACTAGGATGCTGCGCGCCACCTTGCAGTCCGCCGCCAGCAGCACGAAGTCCTTGCCCACGATGCCGAAGATCGAGTCCATTTTGTCGCTATTCTCCCTCTTTTACGTTGTGGAGGATCTTGGAGATCCCCCTCCAGGAGTTTTACGTTGCATCAACCAATCAGATTGATACTAGGGCTAGTGGTAAATTGTGATTCGTTTAAAATAAGAAAGAATTCATCGATTGGAAGATAATGCCCTAGTTGAAGTGCTATGATGGCGATGAGCTGGCACCAAATACACCGAACCAGTATCTCGCCGTCGGGACTAGGCTAGTCGCACTTCAGAATGAAGGATTCCTACAAGAAGCCGCGCAGGTGGCACTGCCAGTGGTCGACTGAACAACCTGGAACCAAACCGTCGAATTTGTTCACCTGAGCCCTTAGATTTTAATCTTAGCTTTCCCTTTGTTTTTTTTCTTCTTCATGCGCAAGGGGTTCAGTTTTGATTGACTAATATGAATGGTATCTTCCACCTAAAGCTTCGTAGCGGCATCTTTGGCTTGTAAAGGATGCGAACAAAGAATACGTTGAGTGCTGCAAGGAAAGAAGATACCAGTCACTCGTAAAAACGTACTTCGAAGTACTTCCGTTCTGGATGATCGGCGATTACCTTAGCAACGAATTTCGAAAGGCAAAAAGGCGTAGTCCCCCGCACCAGACAGCACAACACTAAATGGTGCCAAGTGGTCGCAGGACATTCACGCGAGAGCACTGGTAACATTTGAGTAGGTGTGTGTATTTTAATCCCCCCCCCAACTCCAACGGCAAATGGAACGAAGCATCACTGCCTTCATGGATACGTACGCAACGAGTCTGCATGGACAAAAGTATAGTACGCACCTACGTCTTGACTAACAACCATGTTGCCCACTGCATGAAAGCCCTGACATTGTTGGACAAGCACTGAGGCACCTTTTCACGACAATCTGCCTTCATTTTAGATTTATGTATCTCTCACAGATTGGGGACACTTGCAATAACCTGCCAACGTAGAGCCACGCCAAAATGTATTAAGCTCCACACTGCTTGTTCCCAACGGTTTCTAGTAATTAGCTTTCCAGCTCACTCGGCTTGTACTCTCGAAACGTGAGGTTGAGTCTCCCCGAGCGCATATGCAGCCACGACGGCTGCGTACCATTATAAACTCTCGTCAACGCATGCACAACATTCCTCGCTGGGCCACCGAAAACCAACGCGTCGCCTGATTCAAGGCGGACAATTGGCACCGTCTCATGGGGTTCCGGGTAGTGATCAATATACGCGAATTCCGCTGCACTGCCAATGGAGAACGAAATCACCGGCGAGCCCATACGCATCGCTTCCTCACTCTCGTCCTTGTCGATGTGCATACCGTTCCTCCCTGCCTTCTTGTAGAAATTGACAACACAGATATCGGGAGTCATCTTCTTGCACGTTCCCATCACCTGCAGATCGATCTTCTTCGCTGCGTCAAGACTTCGTTGCGCATATGTCTTCCAGCTCTCTGGGAGTGGGGGGACCGACTCATTATCGTGGTTGCTGCGTCGGGCTTCGTACTTCTCCGAGTTGACGTTCCAGTGTCGTCCGAGACACATCTGGTGCAGGCGACACTTGGCCCCGCTGGAGTACGTAGGCTTGTAGAACCCTCCTCCTCCCAAGCCCATCCGTCTGGCATCATTTACTAGTTCCTGCTGCTCCTGGGGTGTCAGGAACCCCTTGAGAATCACCAAACCAGGCAGTAAAGCGCCAGTGTCTGCAGTGCCTCGAGGTATATCTCCACCGTTGGATTCCGAAGCTTGCACTGCACCATTTTCAGCGGTGAAACTTGCATTTGAAGCACAAGAAACTGTAAAGTCAAGCGAGCGCTGCGGTACATTGAGAAACAGGTCCAGTTCGTGCTCATCTGCCGCGTGCTGCAGCCGCTTGGCCTCGATCCGGTCTGCTTTCGAGCTCTTCATGGCGAACAGCTTCAGATCATGTGCACCACATACCACTTTGTGGCGTACACAATATTAATGTGAACGTTGTGTGCAATCGCAGATTATCCTAAGATGCCGCGAGCGGATGAAGTGGTGCTGCGCGTGCGAGCCTATGGGCAGCAGGGCGTCGAGTTCGCGCTATCTGGATCGAAATCCTACGAGAAGGGAGGGTCAGCTACCTGGTGGTTGATCGTCGTGCTCCTTCTCGGCTCCAGTGGCGTGTTATCGACCGTTGAATGGGGTGTATCATCCTCGTATCCACTAGTACTGGGCCTGGTGCTGGCTGCATTGGCTGCGTGTATCTTCCAAGCTTCCGGCAGCGTCATAGTCGAAGGTTTGTCACCACATTATTGAAATTAATTACTGGGTACTGACAGATATGTCAATGGTGCTGTGGCAGAGTCGATGCTGGTAGTACCGGCACTTGGGGTGAAGCTGAGTAAGAGGCGACGCAGTGGAGCAGTGAGCAGCAAGGTGAGCTCGGCATTAGAGGAGGTCAAAAGGCTGTTGTGGTTGTTGGTAACTTTTGAATGGTTGTGGCAGTTCGTGGATCTGGAGAAGATTTGCGGCGTGGCGGTGAACGAAGCAATCACATTCTCCAACGTGGTGTACTCGCTGGTGCTCATGGTGGAAGGGCAGAGCGATATGGTGCTACCGTTCGAGGTGAGTGTGACAAACAGCAACGATGGGGTTATTGTGAGCACGATGCAGATGTTGAGGCTCTATGGTTCTGTGGGCAGACGTTCCGGCCACGTGTAGCGCTGCTGCAGGACATTTACCAGGAGACGAAGACGCTGCTCTTCCCCAGCGACAGCGACCGGAAAATGCGCCTTCCTGACGGTGTTGCGCCTCGCCCGTGGTGATAACTGGCTGGCTAACAATGACGCTACTTTTTTCCGTTACTCTCCCAACTAGTTTGTTGCTGTAGAACCCAGTTTTGATTGTTGCTACTGCATCGCTTCTCCTTTTCATTTTTTAATCTGTCTGGAATGCTTAGGGCCCATCATCTTTCCTACAAGAGACGGTTACGAATGTCCTCAAGCTTCTTCAGCACTTCGGCGGGCGTCCGGTCGAGGTCTTCAGCCACGCTAGCTTGCTTCTCCACACTGAGAGAGCTAAACTGCTCGCACAGATCGCCGTCCGTGACATTCTTCACGGGGATGTAGTACGACCGGTACGAGAGGTGGTCACGGCCGCAAAGCGGAGGCTGTTCCTGACGCATGTACATCTCCAGATGGGTGTAAAAGTCCACGTCCTCGCGCGAGGTAAACGGGATGAGAGCACCAATGCGGCCCATAATCGTCGCGTAGATAATCGCCTCAATGCCTCCAGGAACTAAGCTTGAGCGCACCATGCTGGTCACCACGTCGCCCACGTGGAACTGTGCTACCTGCTCTAGCTTGTTAGGTGCACCGTTAAGAAGACCAGAGTCCCACAGAATACGGTTGCCCGTAGGATTGTCGATCTCGTCCGAAACCTCAGACGGAAGTCGCGAGACGAATACATTGCCGAATTTGTCGGCTCCGCACAATGTGTCGTAATCCAGCAAGACGCTGCTAGTAATGAAGCGCGGGACACAGTCGTCGGCAAAGATCACCAATTGGTTCTCGTCCTTCTTGTACTTCACGAAGTGGAATGACTCGTGCATGTCTGATGCATAAATTCGATCACCGGCGGCCTTCAGCTCCACCAAAATCGACGGAAAGTTGCGATTCTCGCACTTGCGCAGCATCTTCTTCTTTCCCAGATCGTAGATTCGGAGTGCTCGGCCTACCGAGACAAGAAGACGTCCCTGGAATTCACACATGGCGTGCGGAATGTCGTCGATCTCAGTCGTGTGAACTAGCACCAGTTGCATGCCTTCGACAACACGGTAGACACGCAGGTAGCTTCCTGCAGGCGCCTTCTGAGGATGCAGCTGCATTTTCTTTACAGTACCCACGATAATAAATGCTTCGCCACCGCGATCGTGGAACACACACGTAGCGATGCTACGGGCACGCTCATCCACATCCAATTCTTCGCAAACCACCGTCTGACACGACACTGGGTCAACAATTCGCACACAAGAAGCCCATTTATCCTTCTCAGCAGGAAGGGGGCCACGAGGGAACAGCAGCGCATCGTTAATCTCGTCCTCACCTTCATCCTCCTGCTCGTTAGCACTTCGAATGTCAGGAATCTGGAGACCATGCTGCCTCTTGTATGCAGCACCGTATTCGTTGTGATCACTTTCAATAACCACTAGTCGTCGTGACGGTGAGTGAACCACTGCCTTGCGAGGCGTATAGCGCAAATTGCACTTTTGCTGGTTGAATGTGTCGCCAAGCTGATCCACTGTCAGAATCTTCATTCCTTCATTCGTCAGAGCAACAATACCACCCGGGCACTGCTCTGAGTTGAATGAACTGGCGTACGACAGCAGCTCACACGACATTGGAGTGAGGTGTCTCCGCGTCTGGTGGAAGTAGGAAATCCATGCACGACTAGAAAGCGCAAGAATCGAGCGCTTTCCTTCGACTGCCACTCGGAACAGCTTCACTGGATTTGTTCCGAGGAAACGTGAGCGAGAATCCGTCAAGGTCGCTGTGATCGGGTCAATGAGCGACTGCTGAAGCACGCCATTATCCAGACCGATGTTCAAGAATAGAGCTTGCGACGAATGCTCCGAGTCGGGGGTCGAAGTTTCATTCTGCAACTGAGCGAGGCACAGTGTGTGAGGGTGCGACGTCAACGCCAGCATCGATTTTTGCCGGAACAGCTCGTTGGGGTCCAGCGACAGGAGGCGGACAGTGTTGTCCCAGCTTCCTACTGCCATGAACTGGAAACGTTGGCGACCCTCAGGAACCTCTCCCAAGTCCAAGCTGCAGACCTCGAAGCCCAGGTCCAACTTACCCTTCTCCGCAAGCTCGCCCGACTGGCCCAGCTCAAAGTAAATAATTTCGCCGCCAGCAAGCGAGATCACAACTTGGCGGGAGTTCGCAGCACAGTGCTCAATCACCTTCTTACCGGGCGCCTTCCACTCGGTAACAGGCTGGAATTTAGGCACATGCCGGATTCCGTTGGTGTGAATCTGCAGCTTCGAGTCGTCTTCTAGAAGTGCCACGAGCAAAGATCCATGGTCGCGAAGGAATCCAGATTGGGCCACCTCCTCGACTGTCTCGCCCACCTCCAGCACCAACGTCGCGTCTTCGAAACTCACAACAATGTACTTGTCGTACGGGTCCGAGTACGACTCCTTCAAGCACCACACCGCCTTGGCAACACCAGGCAACGCACTCGCGGCCATTTCCGTGACCGGAAGACCATGGCGCAGCACGCGAAGAGACGAGCGGTTGGTGTTACCACACAACGCATACATCTGGGGAGTCTGTTCATTCGCCAAATCATCCACCAGCAATTGCGTAACGGGGCTCAAACTCGGCGAAGAGCTCACCAGTGACAAATTCGTCAGCTTTCTCAGCGGGAACGTCGAGAACTCGGTCGGGTCCATCGCCAAGCTCGAGCACTTGGCCGTGTCATCGCCCTCGCCAATGCTCAAAAACTGGAGTAACGAGTGGTTCGAGAACTCGGACGCGCAGAAGAGCAGCCCCGTCTTGGTGATGCACATGGCCGACGCCACGGGCACGGTATCGAAGAACTGGATCTTGATCTCCTCCACCGCATTGCCCGAGTAGTCCAGCGAGATCTTGTACAGATCTCCGAGTTCGGACTGCAGCAGCACAAAGAACAGATCTCTCTGCTTGTGCGTGGCCGCCGAGACGATGACGATGCCCCTGTGCTCTCCTTGGCGTCGTGGAATGGCACACGTCAGCTCCGGGTGTCCTTCGTTCTTGTACTGCACCGTGTTCTCTCCCAGCACCAGCACTCCTCCAGGTCCATCACCTCCTCCCGGGACGGCCACGAGCATGTTGGCCGTCCTCTCAACCTGTTCACTCCATCGTCTCGTGACATGGTTGAGCCCCAAGTCCAGCTCATAGAACACCAGCGTCTTCACGGCTTCTCTGGCTGCTTGGCCACTGGGATCAGCGTCTGCATCCGCGTAATCCAGCTCCAGACAGGCGAAGATGGGGTTCTCGAAGCCCACATCGAGCCCCACCACGCTAAAGTGGATGGCGTTCGAGCGATGCGCCTCCAGGGGCGACGAGATCGTCAGGCGGCTGGACGCGTCGCGGTTCATGACGTACACGAGCTTCTGCTTCTCCACAGCTCCCACCATAATGGCGCGGCCCTTGGGGTCTGCGGCCAGGTACTGGCCGGGCGTGATGCGTCTGCACCCGGTCTTGCCGTAGGTTTCGTTCTGCCTGGCCTCGAACTGGCTGGAGCTAGGGTTCACCTCCAGTACGACCATCTTGCCCGAGTCCGAGCCCACCACGAGGTAGTCCCGGTCCCCGCCGGTCAAGCGGAAGGGTTCGAGCGCGCGCACGACCCCGAAGACCTGCGTCGAGATGACGACCTCCAGACGCCCCGCCTCGTCCGGACGCAGCAGCTGCAGCACGTCGCCGCGCGCCACCACGAACTCCTGCGCTTGCGGCGCGGAGAAGTTGCCGTACACGGCCAGGTGCACGGCCGTGGGCGGCTGCAGTGTCAGGTTCAGCAGGTGCATGCCGGGCGATACTTCTTGGACTGGATGGCTACGCAAGGGGGGAAAGGATTGGGAGGTGGTGGACATAAATGTATGTGCGCCACATGGTTATGGTGTATCGTACACTTTTCCACTTCAAGTTGAAGTGGGACGAGAGGCTGCCGTCTGCCTTGAACGAACAAGTCACAACCATTTTGTCCATGAGTAGCGCAAGTGGCAAGCGGAAGGCGCGACAGGACACGGCGGCGCTCGTGGAGCAAGTGAAGCAGAACGACGAAGAGCTGAGGGCCGAGGACACGCGGCTTCGAGATGAGATCAGTCGGTTGAAGCAGCACAGTCGGGAGATCGACGTGGACGCACTGGTCGCCCGAGTGGAGAGCCGAGTGTATGTCGCCGGTGACCTCAGGCTCCTGCGCAGTGCTTTGACGCCGCGTTTCCGAGGGCGTGGACGCAATCATCGCACATTGACCCTGCTCAGGCATCCTCCAAAGCAACCGGGCGGGGCCGCTGACAAGATGCCGAGAAAGAGAGGAGGGGCGGCTATAACAGCGCTGCATCGGACGCAGGTGAAGCGTCTGCCGGTGTTGACGACACGGAATCGGAGGGGAAGGAAGACACGCACGGCATGGAGACGCGACGCAAGAAGAAGCGACGCGAGCAGTAATTTAAACGCTGAGCAACAGCTTTTTTTTTTCTTCTGCCTGCTCCTCTCAACTGTTTTCATGCTATGATGGGTATCGAGCGACGCGACGGGGAGAAGCGAAAGTTCCCGTCGTTGTCTCTTCACGTCACTCGTCGTCTTTGCCTGCCGCTAGTTAGTTTTGCCCCCATTCCCGAGTTTACGATGGAGCGCAAGGATCGCAAGCGCAAGGCCCAAGAAATCACGGAGTCGCCTCGATTCGTTGTGCAGAAGATCAACGAGCTGCATTCCGCCTTGATGGAGAGCGACATGGTGCTGCGGGCGGAGATCAGCGCGCTGCGAGACGAAGTCGGCGGTCTCCAGAAGCAACTCGAGGACAAGACGGAGGAGTGCGCCCGCTACGAGGTGAAGGCAGCCTTCCTTCATCCTGACGCGGTGATTGACCGTGTCCGGACGAAGCTCTGGCACCACGGTGATCTCACCATCCTGCGCAGGGTGATCGACCCACACGCGCGAGTACTGCGGAACACGGAAGGGAGGGGTGATCGTTGTCTCTATCTGAGCGATACCCCGAGTAAGAAAAGCGGGCTGAAGGCAGCGACGAATGGTGCCAGAGCTGGGGAGCACTCGCCGAAGCACGAGGCCGAGGAAGCAGCCACGCCAACACCAGCGGAAAGCATTGTCGACGCCAGCACGAGCAACGCTGACATGGACGCTGAAGAGAAGCAGGAGGAGGAGGAGGGAGAGGAAGAAGCTTTCGGCCATGTTCCACCGGCGTCCGAGGCCAAACCATCGCCTCAAAAAGAGGTCACGAACGACGCGGTGGGCGAGAACCGTACCACGACTCTACCGGCACTCGCGTCTGTGGGTCGATTACCCTGGGGAGGATGCTGAGGTCGTTGTCGTCACTCCTCAGCCATGTCGGCTAATTGTTTCTGAAGTGCATCCCGTTCAAAACACGTTTTGCCTCACAATGCCATCGTTTGCTGTCCTTGGTCATGACACTCCTACCTTGCTTCTCAAAAGATAATCGATAGCTATTAACTTCCTGAGCTACTGTCTGTCGTTCGGTGGAGCGGACACTAGTCCACCACCGGTAGTAGCGCTGTTGATCGCGGGTCGGATCGAGAACCACTCGTGCTGTAAAGCGTCCTGCGCTGTAAGTCGGCGGGTGGGGTCTTTAGTGAGCAAGCCGCGCAACAACGCTTTCCCTGCGGGTGACACGCTTCGCCAAGCCGAATCGGTCTCCAGGTTGATCTCCGCGTGCAGGGTCTTCTGGATGACCTCGCTCTTGGCCTTGCCGTAGAATGGGAGCTCGCCCCGCAGCAGCAGATACATAATAACCCCAAGAGACCAGATATCGGCCTCGCGACCGTAGCCCACTAGCGCCAGCACCTCAGGCGCCACGTAGTTCAACGTTCCGCAGGGCATCTTCATGAGCTCCTCCGGGTGAACGAGCTTGGACAGCCCGAAGTCTGCGATCTTGAGGTCGGTGAGCGCGTCTCCGCACAAAATGTTTTCCGGCTTGAGGTCTCGGTGCACGATGCCCAGTCGGTGCAAGTAGTTGACACTTTCCAGCAGTGGGCGCATGACGAGCCGGGCCTCGGCTTCTGTGTACCTTGCGCGGCCGACGATGCGATTGAAGAGCTCGCCGCCAGACACGAGCTCCGTTACGATGAAAATGTACTGACGGTCCTCGTACACATCGTACAGGCGAATGATGTTCGGGTGGTGCACGAGTTTTAAGATGGCGATCTCCGTACGCAGAAGCTCCTTCTCGGTGGGCTGCAACTTGCTCTTGTCGATGATTTTCACCGCCGACTTGACTCCAGAGTGCTTGTGCGTGGCCTCGCACACCTTGGAGAATCGGCCGCGGCCTAGCTGGGCCCCAACGTTGTACACTTCTTCGATGGAGATTTTGTCCGTGGCCTGACGCAGGGCCGCAGCCCAGCGCTTCTGAGCCTCTTGCGATCGGGTAAATACCGTGCGCTTCTCGCGTGCACTCCCCGGTTCGGGCACAATGTCGACGCCATAGTAGTGAACGCCCTTCTCCACGACCTCGTTCTGCGCCGGCTGCACTTCAACGTAGCAGTCGCTCAGGAACGTCACTCCGCGAGGTGCCGTGTCGTCTGGAGAGCTACACAAACAAAGTGCGTGTCAGCTCGTACCCGGCTCGGAATCACCATTAAGTAGGCGAGCGAATACGTACGCATAATAGTAAAGGAAGTTGCCCTGCAGCACGTAGTGGCGCTTGATCATCTTCCGCAGACGCAAGCCGCGCTTCCACAGGTCTCCGGAGACGCTGCACGAATCCTCCACCAGGATTGCGCCTGGCATCTCATCGAGTGCCTGCGAAGGCGTGGGGCTTCCGCCAGAACTAGTGAAGGAGCCACATCTCGATACCGTTATGGCAGTCCCCGAAGTTGGCGCCGAAAGCATGCGATCCACTTCAGCGAGTGCCACCTGGATCTTGGAAACCACACTTTCAACACTGCAAGCGTGTTTGGCGTCCTGCAGTAGCTGGCGAGTCTTCTCCAGCTCTTTGCGGTTGGCTGCGTCTGTCGAGGGAATCGCATTCGCCTTGGCAGCAGGGCGGCTGGACAACAATTAGGACGACTCGAGAGTTAGGGCGTTGTTGTTGTGGAATAAACATCCAAAACTAACGTCCACGTACTTGACGTGCAGGCTCGCGAACGAGTTGCGCTTCTTCCTCAGCTCTCCGTGTTCCACTGAACAGGGACTTCCAGGCTGGAGCGTTGACCTGCACAGCCACACACAATTGTCAGACACTGTTCAATCCTTCGTTGTTCCTAAGCAAGAGCTAAGTACCCGTCAACTGGCGCCACAGGAGCTGCGCTGCTACTATGAGAGCTAAAACTGCCATCCCTCAATGCTTGATCTTCCACAGGCAGGACGCTCATCAGGAACTGTCGTACAACGGAAACAGAATTGACGTGAGGACAAGGAATGAGAGCATTCATGAGGATGCCGGACTTACGTTGGTGACGCCGGGAGTGTTCTCACACCAGTGACAGAACTGCTCGAAACTAAGGCGAGTGCTGGGTGGGCATGGAGATGGAAAGGCCAAGTCCACAAGAGCCTCGATCTCTTCCATCTAAATGCCATCCACAGCACAACCTGCAAGTCAGATAGGGGTCCACACTCCTCTCGAAACGTTAATTCCACGTACAACTTTGCCCGGGGTTGGCATTTCTGGACAGTAGTTGGCCTCGTCGTGCTCCGTCTTCGGTTTGACTAGTTCCAATGCTGACTCTGGAAACTGATGCAGCATCGTCAGGAGCTCGTGGCGTGAAATGGAAGCAGCCCTGGAAGATTTTTTTAAAGATGACAACGACTCACAATTAGTAAAAAAAAAAAGTTATCCCGAACTCAGCGACCTACTGCTGCAACGTACTCGCTAAGATCGTAGAGATCAAAGATGAATTTGAGTTTCTCCTTCGGTGAGCCCCGGAAGAGAATCGCCAACCCATAGACGAATTCATTGTAGTGGATGGATCCGGACCCGTCCTTGTCGATCACCTCGAACAACCGCTCACCGAGCAGTCCACGCATGGGGAAACACTTGAGAAACGTCTCCTTGTCCACGCTGATGCCGTCTTTGCCGTTCGCGAGACCCTTGAAAGTCTCGCGTAGCAGTCGAATTTCTTCGTCTCCAAAGCGCTTCATGGCCTCGCGTTCTTCCAGCGTCAAGCGCCTGCCCGAGAATTCCCGGGACAGTGGCGAGTTCCCCATCGTAGAAAACTGTTGGTGCAGTCTGCTGATCTCCCTTCGTAGTCCGCAGCAAGTTGGGGAATGAAATAGTAGCGTTGAGGGCACGACCAACAATAGCGCAGGTCAGTTTTCCAGGCTTCGTCTCTTGCTGGCAGTGCACACCTATCAACGAAAAAAAAAACATCAAAATGGCCTGAGCTTGAAGCGAGAACTTAGAAAACGGTACTACGTTTTGCTTTGTCTATCCTGATACCTCAGCAATCCATCACAGTTTGAGGCTTGTTGTGCCTCTCTTGACAGCTACGTTAGCTTTCTGCAGACGGCCCACGTGCATCTCCAATACAGTCGCTTGTGCTTTTATGGTACATTTTGCCTGTAGATCCGCAATAGCCATCGCTCGCAATGCAATGATGGACGCGATGGAGTTCCTTCGGGTGGTGGACTGAGCGCATGGGTCGCTGTTCCGAGCTACCAGGCGACGATGGCGAGGCGACAAAACCGCTGGAAGCGATGCGAAAGGCTCAACGCTGTCGCTTGAAGACGATGCTACCAGGCGCAAGGATGCAGATCGAAAACGCTGAAGTATCGGCTTCTTGGATGACGGCACAGTCGGCACTAAGGCGTCTGAAAACCCACTCGCGTGTACGAATTCTGCTTCCGATGCGTTTGCCGGTGCTGTAGGTTGCTGCCATTTTCCGTGAAGCATCAGCACACTTGAGGTCGGGCCGAGCGAGGGACGGTGGCGTCCGCAGTATTTGCAGTAGGTTCCTCCTGGTTCGATCGCCCCACAGTTCGCGCATCGGAATCGCTCGCGTAGTTTGACGAGTACATCGCGGAGCCACAGCCGCGTTCGATGTCCCCGCGCATACCGCTGGATCCTAGTCGCCGCAGCGTTACGTTGATGCTCTGTAACTTCTTGAAGCTTGCGTTGTCGGAGCTTCGAGCAATAAACTCTTGCGTGGTAGCCGCGGAGCACACGTTGTAGTTTCCGGCAGCTGGCAACGACTCGCACATAGCTACTTCTGGCTTCACGCACTCGATAAACCCGCTGTACCTTCGTAGCAGCTTCTTGCGCCGTCTTCAGCTCTTGAATCCGAGCATCCCAGCAAGATTGGGCAACTCGTAGCACATTCAAGCGAAAAGTACTATAAAGCTTCATGAAACCCTCACGCATCCGCCTCATACGCTGAGCCACCTCCTTTGCGTCGCGGTAAAGTTTGTACGCTCGGTACACAACAATTATTCTCTGCGCGCTACTGCGGCGATGCTCTTCGTCTTGTCTTTTTTTCGCTCGAGCGGCACCTCGAGCCTCACAGCGTCTCCGCAGCGTCCATCGTCGCACCCAACCGAAAAGCATTTCACGAGCGTTAGCAATCACCTGCTGCTTCTCCTTGCGGCGCGTTCTTAGGCAAATGTCCAGCCAGTCGTGTACAATTTTCCGCTTTCGGGCTTCCTCCAGGTGTTTCTGCTGTCGCCGAAGCTTGGCAAATCGCTGTACTTCCTCCAATTGATGCTTGCGACCGATGCAGCCTTGCAGCAGAACTTCCAGCCGCGACTCAAACGTCCCGAGCTCATGCAGATATCTGCTAATCGCTCGTCGCTTGACATGCCTCGTATAACACTCTTCAACCACGCACGCGGCAGCTTCCCGTAGCTCTCCGCGCAGTCTCTGGACCTCTTGAGCTCGCCGAGCTTCCTGGCGCCGCAAAAGCCAGACTTGCACTTGACGCTGCACTAGCGACGCTGCCAACCCCCTCTTCCGTTCTGCGAGCGCACTGCTTCCCCTTCTCTGACACCCACTAATACCCTTCTCTCCGTCCTCTTCGTCGTTGTTGTTCACCACTAAAGCGAGCTGTGGCTTCGAGTTTGCCGTTGATTCTCGCTTCTTCGGTGATGTTTTGACCCTGGCCATCACAACTCGAGAGCCTAGAGACCTTTGCAAGCTGGAAGTATCCATCGCAGACGCGGAAGACGCCGCTGTGCGAAGCCGAACACTTGTTTGCTCTCGACAATGACACTTGATCCTAAAATGGCTACATAGCTCGTTTCTCGTCTGTGATTGGTCAACAACTTCAACTTGACCAGCAGGAACGAAACGGTTGCGTAGCTGCTCGCACCCTCGGCGTTGGGGCTCAGCAGCACAATGGCGCTGCCTCCTCGAGGTCAGTGGGACGTGACGCACCTGGCGTCCAAGTATCCGTGGCTTCGGGTGGATCGACAGGCACTCGAGGAGTTCCGCTCGCCCTTCCGCTGGGCGTCGGACGCTTCGCCTCGCTCTCCTGCACGGTCAAGTGACGGCGGTAGCGATGAAAGGGGACGCGCTCGTGAGCAGCAGCTAAAGCTACGGGCTAGAAGCAGAAAGGAGGAGTCACGGCCTGGGAGGGTCGGAAGACATCGAGGGAAGAAGAGGCGGACGAAGGTCAGCGCGATACAGCGCAATCATGACAGGCTCTTCGTGAAGCAAGGCACTCCAGACGTTCAGGTGATGAACAATGCACCGTCGACGGAAGATCTTGGCATGCCGCAGCTTGAACTAACAATTCGAGAGCGACCAGCACTGATGCCGTTGTTATCAGCGCCAACACCGCTGCTAGTCACTGATCAGGATCGACTCGGGGACTCCGAAGCAGTCCTGGAGGTGCTACAACAAGATCATGACTCGCTTCTGCAGCTGCGTCGACAGAAGAAGAAGCTGCAAAAGCGCAAGAAGCCCACGAACCTCCTTGCTCTTCGTTTTCCGGCTATCACGACGGATTCCGTGGGCAAAACAGCGACAACGATGCAGAATCCGCCACCCACAACGCGCACATTGCTCGACAAGTATTCGCAACAAATCAAGCTCCTGGCGGACGAGGAGCAGCGGCTAGAGGACAATGTGATGGCGCGCATAGCCGAGGAGAAGACCCGACTGCCGCTGACATTCCTCTTCGAGCGCAACCTCATGCGGCGGTCGGACGCTCAACAAGACGGTTTGCGACTCGTGACGGCGATTTTTGCCAAGCTGCAGCACCGAATGCTCTACAACAGCTTCGTCCGCTGGGCGGCATTTCTAGTGAGTGCCCAACACGAAGAAAGGAAGCGCGAAGCTCTTCATCTTGCTCAGAAGCGAGCTGTAGCCCTCCTCGAGCGGGTCTCTAGTGACACGTACGTCGGGACTCTAGCTCAAGGCTTTGAACGTTGGAAAACAGCGGTACACAACATGGTTGAGCACGAGCGGAGCCTTGCCGCCTCTGTCATCCAGAAGGCCGTTCGAGCACGACGATCAAGACAGCAGTTGGAGGCACTTCGCCAGGCAGCCCAAGCACTAGACTATCGTCGAAGTCAAGCAATGCAGGCGCTGCTGCGCTTTGAACGCTACGGCACGAGCATGAGGTGGGGCACGCTGAGGCTCAGCTTTGACTTTGCACAGCAGACTCGCGCTGCAAGAAACCTGCAGCTCTTCCTTCGCAGGGTGGCGGTACGGTGGCGTATTGCTCGTCGAGTTCAGCGTCGAGAGGGGGCTCTCCGACTTCAAACGCAGTGGAGAGCCCACTTAGCGCGGCAGGAAGTTGCGCGTCGTCGAGCGGAGCGCGCTCTTCGGGTCGCAGTGGAATGTAGCGCTGCGACTCAGCTGGAACGGGCCGCGCGGGGCTTTCTAGCTAGAAAGGAGGCATCCCGTCGAAAGCAATGGCTCGCCAAGGCAGCACCGACAGCTCTGCGGCTTCAACGATGGCTGAGGCATCGATGGTTTCTAATCACGCTGCACGCAAAGTTTCGGGAACGGAAGAGGGCGATGGAGGAAGCTCGAGCTCGTGCTGCTGCGGAGGAGCTGGTACGACGTCACTGGAGATCGACGATCGCCGTCCAGTGCGTGTTGAGAGGGATGTTGGCACGGAAAGTGTACGAGCGCAGGCTGAAAGCTCGTCGGATGGAGCAAGCCGCAGTGTTTCTGCAGCGCTTCTGGCGCCGACGTCGTGGGTTGTACGCACTGGGTCTTCGCATCGCCGAGCGACGCGAGAGACTTGCCCAGTGTCGCTGGGAAGCTGCCGTCGTGCTGCAAAGTGCACTTCGTTGTTATCGTGCTAGATGTCGACGATCTCTCCTTGCTGAAGAGAAAGAGAGGCGTCGACGAGCTTCCAGCGTTATTCAACGCCACGTACGAGGCAGAATCGCAAGAAAGCAGTACCGACACGCCCGTCGTGCAGCTCTAGCCATTCAATGCGGCGTTCGATGCGCTCTAGCGCGACGTCGACGTGCTCGACGACAAGCAGCAGTCCACCGACTTCAGAGCTGGGTCAGAGGCGTGTACGCTTGTCGCGCGGCTCGGAACGTGCTGATCGGACTGCGCGTCGAAGCAAAGCGACGAGAGGCGTCCGTGGTTCTCATCCAGAAGCTCGTACGCCAATGTGAAGCGCAGCAGGCCGCTCGGACATTCCGCGAGGCGCTGAACGTGGTGCAGATCGAGCAGCGTCGATACTTTGGCTCGGCGAGCGGTGGCATCGGCTGGTCGACTCACGAGGCTTCGTCCGAGCTGCTCAGCTACGTGACGCAGCGATTTCTAGAGGACGACTCATGCTTCACAACGAAAGAGCTGCGATGGCTGCGCGCACAGGTTCACGCTGGACACGAACGCTTGGCGCGTGAGGATCGAGCCGCGGTGTATCTGCAGCGTCGATATCGTGGTTTCGCCACTCGCATGGCCTACTGGGTGCACCGACTGCAAGTTGAGGAGCTCCGTCGTCTCAAGGAGAAGAAGGCAGTCGTGATTCAGAGTGGAGCGCGACGGTGGCTAGCAAAACGCCACGTTCGTCGTGTTCGGGAGCAGCGGAGGTTGGCGGAACTCAAGGCCGCGTACATTCGGGAACGACAACGAAAGGAGGACGACCGGCTTTGGAAAGAGCGCTACGACCGGGAGCAGATGGAGCTGTGCGTCCAGCGAGCTCAGGAAGCGGCGAACCAGCTACGGGAAGCACGACGAGAAGCCGACCTCGCTCGAGTCAAGGCTGAAGCTGCCGAGTACAGGGCCAAGGAACTTGCTGCAGAACGCGAGATCGAGGCCCTTTTAAAGGCACCCAAAGATGGAGCCAAGAGCGACGGCGAGGAAGGCGAAGAAGAGGACGAGGACCCGTGGATGAAGCTCACAGACGACTATGGGAACGTCTACTACTGCAACGACAAGACGGGAGAAAGTAGCTGGGAGCCGCCCCCTCCTCGTACGAAGAGACCAAAGACATCGCCCGGGAACGAGGAGAGAAAGGAGGAAGGCGAGCGTCCTGAAGAAGCCAAAGCCAAAGAAATCGACCCGCTCGACGAGGTTTTACGGGACGGGAAGTGTATCAAGTGTCAGCACGCTCAAGCAACCAAGCGCTGCTTGGACTGTCAAGACACCAAGCGAGCATTCTACTGCACGACGTGCTTCAAACAGCACCCCGCAAGCTCGAGTGAAGAGAATTTATCTGCTGCGAACAGCGTCAAACACGATTTCGAGGTTGTCGCTGATGCTGCAGCTACTGCTGCTCGTTGTGAGTCTGGGATGACATGCGCTGTGGATGAAGACGACCCCTCCGCAAGTTCGAACAACCAAGAAATAGCTGAGAAGGCCACGGCGGCTTACTACTGCTTCGAGTGCCCGCGTCCTGAGTCGTCTCCAGAAGCTGCAAACACTTCGACCAAAGCCGAACTTTCAACCGCAACCGACAATGACGCAGCGACTCGAGGCTGTTTCTACTGCGAGTCTTGCTTTGCTCGTGATCACGAGACAGCCACAAAGCTTCGGCATGTGGAGAACGCTCTACGATTCCGTCGAGGAGCTCTGCTGTGCTGCGATTGCGGACTCGCTCTCGCTCGACGACAGTGCGAAACTTGTGGGGGAAACCAGTTCTGCGAGGCGTGTTTTACCTCGTCACACAGTGGGAGCAAGCGACGGACGATAACGCACATTTGGACAGCGCTAGACGTGCTGCGAGATCTACTGGAGAGCGAAACGGACAGGTACTGCGTCGAATGCGACGTTCGTGCCAGCTCCAGACTCTGCAATCTCTGTGGAGACGGCTTCTGTGCCGGGTGCTTCGACAAAACTCACGCCAAGGGCGCTAAGCGCCGGCACACGTGGTTGCCATGGTCCGTCGCAGCTCAACACGGCGACTGGATCGAGATCAAGGACGCCACAGCTACCACCGTCTACTTCAACGTCGAGACGAAGGAGTCGACAACCAACAAGCCGAACGTTTTGCTCTCAGGAGAAGAGCGGCATCGACTGGTGCTAGCGGAACGGGAACAGCTTCAACGTAGTCGACAGGTCGAGCTGGAAAGCGAGGTGGTCAAGCTCAAGGAGCAACTTCGAGAGCTCCAAGCTCAAGAGCGCCCAGGAAGTCGCGCTCGGACGCCAGGAGAGAGCGTCGACACCCTCCAGGGCCCAACAAGCACAAAGCCACCAAAGCGAGGCGTTTTAAGCAGATTTTTTGGTCGGAAGCCCCCGCCACGAGCTCTCACCCCGGAAGAGCGACAACGGATAGCTGAAGACCTCGCGATCCGAGTTCGGGTTGACAAACAGCCCGTCAGTTCGCCTGTATTCCAGCAGGCCATGGTCCACGAGCTAGCGGCACTTGCAGTGACACCACCGCAGCTCCACAAGCCGAAATAGCCGTCGATATTTTAGGGGTTCTAGTGAACACGAGTTGCTGCTTCCCGTGAGAATTGCGCACGAAATCAGGCGCCGGGCGATACCAAAATGACTCTAGAGGTGCCAAATAGCCGCCGGGGGTCTCGTACGCATGATGGCAGCGGAAATGACGCGTCTCCTCTTCAACGACAGAGCAGCGGAGTCACTCCAGATCTTGAGGTTGACGGATATTCGACCACTGAAAGCCCCGGATCATGGAGTTTGGATGACATCGAAGGTGAAGTGATGGAACTTGTGGACGATATCGCGATAGCAAGTGCCGGAGAATCAATGGAGAGAGTCGCACGCGGTCGGTTGTTCGGGTTTGTAGCGACTTGGGGGTCGCTCGTTCTCGAGGAGGCTTTGGTCTCGGCTATTGCTCCGACTGGAGATGCTGCCGTGGACTCCAACGACCTCAGCGCCTTAAACAATTCCAGAACTCTGCTTGGGCGCAGTGGGTTCCCACTGGAAACTCTGGATCCACCGAAGAGATGTCCTCTGGATGAATCGTACCAGCGGAGACAAGTGCCGATTAGAACGGCAAAGCGAAATCCCTACGACAGCGAAGGCCTCCACCACGCGGTTAAGGCAGCAACTTGGTCTCACGCACATCCCGCTTCGGTCACATCTTCTCGACTAACGATGAAGGGTAAAATGAGGAAAAAGCAGCATGGTGCCACCGATTCCCATGTCGAATTAACTGGCCCTCAACCTGGAGTTCCTTACAGCACGGAAGTTCCTGACTCACACAAAGGCAGGCATCACATCGTGTCGCCTCGAAAGGCGATTGTAATTCACCATCCAGCAGAAGCAGGTACCGTGAACGTCCAAGCCCAGCATAGCACTGCACCTCCATCGGATCCACACCTCGATGCGGCAGCTGGACTGCAGCTCCACCTCGATACAGAGTCAGCAAGCACGCAGTCATCACCATCGATTGCCTCATCTCGACAACGACTCCACCCTCCACGGTCAGCACAGAACGGACAAGCTGCCAAGACGTTTTGTTTTGGCGAGAGGGACGACGAAGTCAAAGTAGAATACGCAGTGCCGAAGTCTCCGCCACGGAGAAACAGCACCAGCACGAAAAGTGTTCTTCCCAACATCGCCAGTGGGCGAATGGCACCACGTCCGAGCCTACCTCACCCGGCATTTGGCAGTGTCAATGTTGACGGGGGCAACGATGGACACGAGGACGAATCTCTCATTGGCGAAGACCCGCTGGACCAAAACTTCCATGTCATGCCGTTATCACCGGGAGTCAAAGTACGCACAGGCGAGGAATCGAACGACGGCCCGGATTTGCCTCTTTTTGCATCGAGAATGCGTCGATCCACCTTCGTGGTAAGTGCAGACGAGTTGGTTTGCGTTGTTCTTCTGCTGATGCCTCTCATTTCTGCTTTGATGTAGCGCATGGAGACGTGCTCGCTTCCGCCTCAAGCCTCCGACCGGTTAGGTTCACGTGCTTCCACTCCAATAGGCCGCCCATTGGAAGTGCAGCAGTTCGGAAAAGGAACGTTTATCACGGAGACTGCATGGGATTTCTCTGCAGCAGATCGGAATTCAACTGGAGGTCACGATCGTAGCCACGATTTCAGTTCTGAAAAGGGCTGGTCCAAGTTGGGCGGTGTGTCTTCCGCTGAAATGACAGCTTCGTGTTCCTGCGGTTCCTCCGCTTCACTGGTAAGAGGAACACCGTTCTCCACTCTAAACCTGTGAGTACTGATCTACCTGTCGACTGCAGACACTATTCCGGAAGCAGAGCAAGGTTCAGCGGCCGTGTCGATCATGCAACAACCCGAGCGCCCAGTCCAAGCGAACAGAGACGATGAACTTCACGAACCTCGTCAAACAACGTGCGTTCCACTTGAAGCCCCCGTGTTTACCGACGTCATCATCTCCTTCCAAACGCGCGCCGGGGGCATCTCCGCGACGTGTTACGAGTGCGCCAGCCAGCTCACGTACGTTTACTCGCGGTCTTGTGCAATTGTGGACTTCCAATACTGACGAGCTGACCTTGTTGTTGTTGTTGTGTCAGCCCTCGCCCGACGACATCTTCACCTTAGCAAAACGTCACCCCAACATCTAGACAGAGCAACTCACATAATATAGACAACATACAGTCAGGGAAAATTTGCATCACGTGTAGTTAGAGCAGCACCGCGTGACCTAGGCACGTGGTGGTAGCGAACAGAAGCTGGTTCAGTTTTTAGCTGGCACGCATGCGAGCCTTGTAGTCACTTGAGCTCTCCATCTTCTTCCCTTGACTCCAGATGCCCTTCTTCTTCTTCCTCGCCTTCTCCTCCAGCTTCTCATAGAGCTCCTGCTTACCGCCGTACACGGCACCCGCTTGACGGTATACCTGTCCCAGCCCCACCTTCAAGATCTCCTCGGACGCATCGCGTCGGAACGGCCAGCGCCCGTACTGCACCATGCACACCGCCCGTGCGTACTGATCTTTGTGCAGCAACGTGAGCGTGAGCTTCCTGCCCTCCAGCGTCGACGTCAGCCACTTCTTGGCGTCGTCTCCGAACGGTTGACCCGGATTCCCGAACTTGGCCGTCTCCGGTGTATCTGCCCACAATGCACACAAGGAACGTCAGACCACTCTCCACACTGCAGCAAACTCTGTCTTATTGCGACGCACCGATGGCCGCGAGTCGGATCTGCAGCGTGTGGTCCGACAGCTTGCCGTCGTAGCTGCCGGCGCCTCGGAAGAGCGGCAAATGGCGCGCTCGGAACGTGTCGCCGTCGCTGAAGGCCACCGCAATAGCGCGGAGCTTGCCCTCCTCGTGGAAGAGCTTGGTGGGGACGTCCTCCACGGTGGCGAAGCGACGGAACGGCCGCCTCAGTCGTGGGAGGACCAGACCGACGCCAATGCCGAGCGCGAAGGCCCCGCACACAACGGGGGCGCTCGGATGTTGCAGCAGCGCTTGCAGGTCGTCCGCAATGCTGCGGAGCTGCGCGGTGCGAAGCGCCCACTGCTGTGCGGCTAGAGCCTGCAGCTTCTTGAGCTCTTCGTTCATGATGACGGACGATCGCAATGTGCCAGCATACAAAACGCAAGATAAAATGATGCGATCATTTCGTTACACTAGTCCAGGGTGTCGCTGTGCAGCAAGGCCTCCATGTCCCGCTCGATGGCCTCCTGTACGGATAATACCTGCGCAGATAGTGCCGGGGCTAGTGATGTACTGGGGTTTATTGGTGGACGCGGAGGCTCGGCACTGGCGAACTGCCAAGATGCAGCTTCAAGGTGACGCTCGGTGGCTGGTCTAGGAACGGCTGCTCCTGCTGCTGCTGCGTTTGTTGCATGGAGTGCTCCGCCCCAGCGACGCGACGCAAAGAGGTCTTCAGCGTACAGGTCCTTGACCTCCTCGAAGATGGCAAGGTCGCCTTGAATTTCGGTCACAAAGTGATCAGGACGCTGGTCTGTGCCACGAGCTGGAACTTGCTCGTCCGGAGAAGCAGTCGGTCTGTCGGGAACTGTCGCCCGCTGAGCTGGAGCTGCCACGGTGGGGGTCTCAATCGAATGGGAGACAACCCTTTCTTCCTCGACCAGTCGACTCGTGCGCTCTTGCTCAAGCTGCTGCTGCGCTGCTTGAAGCTGCTGCTTGAGTTGGTTCGTCTCGATTTCAAACCGCTCCTGTTGTTCCCTTGTTTTCAGTAGCATCTCCTCTTGCTGCTCTTTCACCTTGATGTGCATCTCTTGTTGTTGTTCAACAAGGAGTGAATGCAGTCGGTCCAGCTTCTCCTCTCCAGCGGTTGCAGAGCGCTCCAGTCGCAGATCCAGAGCCTTCTGCTTGTCAAGGAGTCGTCCGTTCCTCTCCTTCAGCAGCAGTTCCTGCGCCTCCTTCAATTTCTCATTCGCCTGCTCAACCTCAGCGTCAAATTGCTCTTGCTGTTCCTTAGTCTTCCAGTGCATCTCGTCCTGCTGTCGCTGCACAAGTGCCCGCAACTTATCCACCTCCAGTTTGAGCAGATCCAGCGTCTGCTCCGCCTCCAGACGAGCACGCGTCTCCGCATCCGTGCTCTCCTCCAGCACCAGCACCCGCTCTTCAAACAACTGCGCCTTCCTCCTCGCGGAACGCAACTCGTCCGACAGTTCTTGGATCTCCTCGGCATCTTGTCGCACCTGTTGTCGTAGCTCCTTCACCTCCGCTTGCAGCTCCTCTCTCTGCCTCCGGAATTCCTTCTCCCCTTCCTCATGCAAAGTCCCAACCTGCTCCAAACGTGCAACAAACACAAACCTTTATCAATATCACCTCTCCACACTACAAAGCACTGCTTAAAGCAGCAAGAACCGCTCGTAATGGACTGAGCTAGCGGATCTTCACCTCAACGATACGACGGACCAACTTGGCCACCTTCTCCCGGTCTTCAGGGCATAGATCAGCGATCCTGGCATTAACCGGACGGCTCTCTGCCGTCTCTAGCGTTGCTTTGGCGCGTACGGACTGCCGCATCTCTCTCCATCGCGACGGAGCGGCCTCTGACTCGGTCGACGTGCTTTTCCGGCTTTTGACGCCGCGCTCTGCAGCCTGGTTTGAAGCCCGCTGAGCTCCAACCGACGCTGTTCGCGGTTGAGTTGTAGCTGGGGATGTCCTCGACGAGTTTGGCGCAGTACGAGCAGCTGAATCTGCTCCTGGGCGACGCACGCCGCCGCCGCCCGAGCCGGGTCGGCGCCATCCAGTCCGTGCGTCCATTGATACAAAATGTGCCTCACTAACACATTCCCTTATTGACTTGCACTTGTATGGAGTCCTTCTTGACTTGAATGAGGACTACTCATTCTGTGAGGAGTCCTCATTCCATACTCTAAAGTCAGTCTTTATTGACTTGGATTTGTATGGTATAGCCCCGAGAGGCCGGACGAAGTCGTGGAATGAGGCAAACAAATAATCGAGATCAGTGAAATGAGGCGACTTATAACCTAGATCAATAAAATGAGTCGAAAAGATAACCTAAATCAATGGAATACACGCCATATTTGATGGCGTGGACAAGTTGAAGTGGGTGGCCTTGGCCTCCCAGGATCCCTCAACGCCCATCGATCGTGCCTTTAGCTCGAGAACAATGCTCAGTATCCAAGTGGCAAGTAAAGGAGCAAGATGGCAGCGGATTTCACCGCCTACGGCACGAGTTCACTCGCTAGTGACGAACGCTTGAGTGCTCGCTCTGCTGCTCGACGCAAATGGGTCAAGTGGGGGCTCATCAGTGCGTCCACCGGTACCGTCTTGGCTGGGATGGTGGTGTTGGGTATTTCTTCCCATTCCGCAGAGTCCCTTGTGGCCACTGCGACGCCCGATGAGGGCAACGTCACGTGCTTCCAGATCTCGTACGTCGACAATGTGACCAACATGATGGAGCCGATCAAGGGACTCAAGTGGAAGTATGGCGGTGAGAAGAACACGGAGTCGTTCATCGCGATCGATGTAGCCATTCAGTTCCAGGAGATCATGGGCTTACGAGTGAAGGTCTTCAAATAGGTTGATGTATCGGGTTTAACAGGTTCTGCTGTTGTGTGTACCACACGTCTCAAATTTGATCGATCCTTCCGCATCCATCAGTGCGGAATCCGAAGGGAAACCAACGCACCAAGAAGAAGAAGAAGAAGAAGGAGGAGGCCAAGGCCATGGGCGTTCGCGGACTGACGCGCTACTGCCACCAGCACGAGGCCGAGACGTCCGTGGAGGAGCGCGACCTGCACGACGTGACGCTGGCCGTGGACTTTGTGGGCTTCCTCTACCACCTGTGCGACGAGCTCTTCAAGGAGAGCGACGCGTCGCCCACGTGGCTGCTGCTGGGCGGCTGCACGCTCCGTCTCGAGAGGCACGTGCACGCGTGGCTCGAGCGGCTGCGCAAGCGCAAGGTGCGGCTCGTGTTCGTGACGGACCCGCCGCAGTGTTTCGGGGGCGAGAGCCACCGCAAAGGCTACTGCCTACAGGACCGCGCGCTGCAGAAGGCGGAGCAGATCGAGCAGCTGGCTCAGCGCCTCGAGAAGACCCTCACCCTGGCAGATTCGGCCACAACCAGTAGTAATCAAGAGGCTCAGACGGTAGCAGTAGCAGTGGAGAGCCCCCAGCAGAAGGACCAGGTGGCCAAGACGTTGCTGCAGACGAACGGGCGGTTCCCGTTCGCCAGAGAGAAACTGCGCGGCGTGCTGAAGAAACACGGCATCGGGATCAAGACGGCGAGTCGAGAGGCTGATGAGGAGCTGGGCGAGCTGGTGAGGACGGGGGAGGCGTTCGCCGTCTTGGCGGAAGACTCGGACTTCTTGGTCATGACCGGCGTGAGGTACATCCCGTTCGGGAAGCTGAAGTTTTATGAGGACGAGGAGCTGATGAAGGTCCGAGCGAGAGTGTTCTCGCCGGAACTGGTGGCCGAGTCGCTCGGGTTGGAGGTGGAGCAACTGGTGGACTTGGCGTTGCTGTGCGGGAATGATTTGACGCCGCTGTTGGACAATGAGTTCGGCATGGCGGAGATGCTGGACTTCCCTGTGCAGAGAAGGCAGGGGTCGCTGTTTCCCACGGAGGCGGCAAGGTGGGTTGCCGAGCACATGCCGACGCTGGAGAACCCGTTCTTGAGTCAGATTGAGGCTGAGAAGAAGGGCTTTTTGCGGGCACTGTTCGAGATCTACCGTTTTTACGGCCACACTGCTGCGTTTTTGAAGAAATTCCCCATGAAGATCGAGTCGATCCTTCCGATAAAGAAAGTGAAGCAGTACACAAAACTGATTGATCGGTTCGATTATCCACCGATGGCGATCGATATTCTGGAATCGAAAACGCGTGGACTGAGTCAGAGATTCGATCCCCTCTCCTCAGTACCTGGTCTAGAAGATAAGTCGCTGGATGAACTGCAAGCTCCAGCGCGGCGCATGTCCTACTTGGTGCTAGATACACTGGTGGTGCAGGAAGTGTCCGGAGACAAGCGTGTAGAAGTTCAGGTTATGCCTTTAGACTGCCTGCGTCCATTCCTGGCTACGCCGGTACAAGGTCGCTCTTCCAGGGCGGTGGATCGTATGCTTCGTTCGTTGATTTTCGTCCTGTTGTACGAAGATCCTAGCGGAGGATCACCCAAGGCGGGGCAGTTAGCTGGCATGCTAGGCAAAACGGACAAGAAGGGGCTTGCAGTGAAGAACATTGTGTATGCTCTATTGGCTTTGTGGAAACGAGACCGCACCTATCTTACCCACGCAAACTTGCTGGATGATCGCCTGCTGGAGATCTTATTGCTGACATCCTTGATTTCGCTGGCCGTGGATTCTTCTAAGCAAAAGTCAGAACCCCAAGACCCCGTAGTGTTTGACGAGCAGTTGTTGAATATGGAAACCTATGCGGTTGTGGGCGGCTACCTGGAAGCACTCAAACAGCTTCACCATTTGCGACTTGTGATGGGGAACAAACTGCCACAAAATTCGGGCTGTGCAACATATTTCTCGGGTGAGGTATTTATTCAAGTTTGCCATATCATGATGCAACATGGTAGCAAGTCCAATCCAAAGTTAAAGAAGTCCCCGAAGAGCGCCTCGGGATTTTCTCGAAAAGAAGTGGAGCCGGTGGTGAAGTCATTTGCTGAAATCTCCAATAGCGATCTCTTTTGGACCCACTACACGTACGTTCGTGCTACGATGCAACGCATGAAAGCGTTGATAGTACTTCCCGCTGCTGCTGCGCGTGCTGCTGTGAACAACAAGAGCGCGGCAACTACAGCACTCGAGAATGCTATGCTGAACTGTGAGCTCACCATTGCTGACGGTTCCAAGTCACAGCCACGTGCAGTAGTTGCACCTCCCCTTCCTCAAGTCACCCCGCCCTTGCCATCCGACCTGCCGTCTCATCTTCGTGCGGCGGTATTCGACCCTTCTTCCGCTGCAGTCAACCCGTCACCAGGTTCTTCCACCAAGCTCCATGCTTCAGCACAAGCTTTCAAACCTAGTTTGGTGAAGGGATTGATGCCATCTTCTGTAGCAAAACGTCTCGGGACTGACAGTGCAGTACGCGAAGGTGCCGGATATGTCCCCGAACCCAATGCAGAGCCCAAGAAGCCAGTGAGTCTGAAGGGGTTGATGAAGACACTGCCAGTGTTTGCTCATCGCGTGGAGATTCTCGAGAATGTGGAGGCAAATCAACTGACAATCATCCAAGGCGAGACTGGATGTGGTAAAAGTACCTCTGTCCCTCAATTCTTGTACGACTCGTGGGCTCGGGATAAAGCTGCAAGCGAGCGTCCTGTGAACATCTACGTGACGCAACCTCGACGAATCGCAGCTATTGAACTGGCCAACACCGTGGCTAAGATGCGAGAAGGGAACGAGTTCGACGAGGACGGCCAAGTAGGAAAAGTCATTGGGTACCGAATTGGTCAAAAACAAATGACTTCCAGCAAGACCAAGATCACTTACGTGACGACAGGATACATGGTTGAGCGGATTATTCACGACCCGGAGGCGCTGCAAAAGATTACGCATTTGGTGCTGGACGAAGTGCACGAACGCAGTATGGATGTTGACCTGCTGCTGTTGCTACTGAAACTTCAGTTGAAAGATCATCCTCATCTCCGCCTCGTGATCATGTCTGCAACTATGGACGCGCAAGTTCTGATCAAGTACCTCGGCAAGGCACTGTCGACGCGCTTGGTCAGTAGGAAACCTCTTTTTGTAGGCTCCAAGCTTCACCCAGTGGCAAACGTCTACCTGGACGAGTTTTCGAACTGGTTCCCAGGTCTATGGCGCCGTTGTCAAAAGGAAATGGTGCTCATGCGAGACCAATTTCAAATTATTTCTCAAAGTCGGCTGAGTGCAAACAGTCAAATGGCGAAGAAGGCGATCTCGAAGATCCACGAGAAACAGTTGGTTGTGATTGAGGAAATGGTGCGTTTGCTGATCGAGGATCAGCGCTACCAAACTGGATCGCAGTCACAGTGCGTACTTATTTTCCTCCCTGGAATTGGAAGTATCAATACGCTGTACGACTCATTGAGCCTTCTCGCAATGGGTGCAGGGGGTCAAGATGTTCAAGTGATGGTGCTGCACTCCGGTATCGAACTAGAACATCAGCAGGAGGCGTTTAAACTGCTAGGTGAGAGATCTACCAAGATTATTCTCTCCACGAACATCGCTGAGAGCAGTGTGACCATTCCGGATGTTACGCATGTGATTAATTGCGCAATTGAGAAGCAGATTGAGATGCCCAACGCCGGAAGTTCACACGCAGAGGTGCTAGTGGACACTTGGTGCTCGCGCGCCTCTGCGTTGCAACGTTCCGGGCGTGCTGGGCGAGTTATGCCTGGCACGGCATTTCACCTGTTTACGGAGGCATTCCGCGACCTGTGTATGGCCGAATACAACACGCCAGAACTGCTCCGCAAACCGCTTGATCGCGTCGTCCTGCAACTGAAGGGACGACTGAACGAGTTCGGAGTGCCCAGTGCACTACTTCGACAAGCCTTGGATGCCCCGGATCTTTCGCATATCGACGGAGCCTACAAGTTGCTGTCTTCCTTCGATGCTATTGACTCCGAAGAAGAAGAAGACTCCCGCTTGACGAGGTTCGGCTCGTTTGTATGTCAGCTACCGCTCAGTCTTGAGCTGTGCCGACTGCTCATGACAGGGGCGTACATGGTTCAGGACAACACCAGCAAGGGTGAATCGTGGCCATTGCTGTTGAATGCTGTGGTGTTGGTAGCAGTTCTTGCGGTCCCAGATTTGTTTGTGATGCCATCGTTTTACCACGCTCATGCAGCGCAGACTTATGTGAAGGAGATGAAGAAGAATCTGCAGGCAAAGCTGAAGTTGGATGGCGGGATGTGGAGCGAACCGTTGTCTATCTGGCTATTATACATGAAAACGATGAGCGAGCAACCTCTCAACGTCAAGCGGAATCTGAGTGGCGTTTTCCACAAGATGTCAATCTCCGCTCGCCGATATCAGACGTTGAACTTCCTGATTTCGGATCTTTGCGCGCGGTTGATTTCACTGTCAAAGAGTAAAACGGGCGAGTTCGAGCAGCTCTTGGATGCGAAAACGATCGTCATGTTGGGGAAGTTGGATGGATACGCAAGCTCGCAGCGGATGGACAAGCAGCTTCTTAAGTTTGCCCGAGACACTGTCACTGGAAAGCGCGACGAAGTGCGTATCCTACGCTTCTTGATCATCCAGAACTATGGTGAACATCTCATTGGAAGCACACGGGTGAAGCCAAAGAAGTTTGCAGATGATGATCTCGACGGCACGGATCGTGTTGACTTGAAGGTGGACAGGGAAGAAGCAGCAATGTTCAAATCTCTGTCAAACAAAGACAAAGCCACACTATTCAACCAATTGTCTGGCAGCGCCAACCCAATGGACGAGCTCGCAGCTCTCGCTCACGAACACAACATCGTTTCAATTTACTCTTACACAACGCCGAGAAACCAGGAGGACAACGAGGATAATTGTTTCAGCGAAGTGGCTAAGGACACCGTGGAGAGGATGAGTTTCCCAGTGTCGTTGGTGCACTACATTCGTGGCGAGAAGTTCCCCGTTAACCTGGGCATGCGGCCAAATCCCGACGAGCGTGAACTAGCATTTAAGTTCCGTGTAGCAGGCAGTAACTCTTGCGATCTGGCGTGGCAGCAGCAGAGAGACAACGTCAAGGCGTCAACTGGCAACCGCAGCTTGTTCTCATTGCCCATTCGACCGCTGAAAACCAAGACGAAGAAGGGCTCGAAAGAGGCCAAACTGTT
This sequence comes from Phytophthora pluvialis, assembly GCA_001314425.1. NCBI lineage: Eukaryota > Oomycota > Peronosporomycetes > Peronosporales > Peronosporaceae > Phytophthora > Phytophthora pluvialis. The sequence goes on along the minus strand of LGTU01000045.1, from coordinate 11,846 downwards.
GGCGGTGTACGCCGATCGCCTGTTCACCGGCGATGAGACGAGAATGTGGTGCACGAACTGCACGCTTCTTCCTCCGAACAGTCTGTGCTACTACCCGATCATGTTGTTGGTTACTGCTCCGCGCCACGCGAATATTCAGCTGCACATGGATGCCAAAGCTGGAGAAATCTTGCTAGTAAAGGTGGGGGCACAAGATGCCACCTTCCCGCGCAAGATGGCTCTGAAGATCGAAGTGCTAGCAACCATTAACGCAGTCCGTGCGGCACTGTCCGATGCCCTGAACGCGACGGTGGGCGCTAGGCGAGTATGCGTCTCCGACTTGCTAGCGCTGTCAGACGACTCAGTCTTCATAACGAAGGAGAGCAAGGCCGACGCGAAACAGTGCAAGTGGCAGCGCTTGGCGATGAACGAGCCGGACAAGGCGATGATGGGAGAGGGAGAGACGCCGGCGCGCTTCCCTGAGCTCTATATGGCCTAGATATGTGTTGCTGTCGTAATTCTAACTGAGTGGAGTGGTGTGCAGGCGACCTGGTTCAGCAGTGGAGGTCGTGTAATCAATCCATCGAATTGGCAATTGCATGAGGTCTGTGTTAAGGTGGTATTGAGGCTATTCATATAGGTCTTGCAAGACGATTTACGAGGCAGTTACTATGGAAATTACGCTCTGAAACCTGAGTCAGACGCCTCGTGACGGAGAAAGCGTTGCTGGATCGAGAAGCTCAGGCGATGCGCGTTGTGAGGTCGACTACCGGTAGCGCTACTCGTCAATAAGCGCTAGCAGTGGGTCGGCTCAAGCATGCCAAAGGAGTCGGGGTTCTTCAACGCTGCGGACAGCGCAGGATTCGCACCAACCAAGGCAGCAGAGAGCAGTGGACGCAGTGGATCCACGTCGTCGGCCAAGTATCGTGTCTCCTCTCGGCCAACTGATTTGCTGGTATCAAGCTCGACGGACGTATCGAATGCTGCCTCACGATCACCCGAGACGCGCTTGTCGACGGCCAACGTGTCTACATTGCTAAAGCGGATGAGCAAGAATTCGGCGTCGCATTTATCTCTTTCAGGTCCCAGTGGAGCCGAAGGATCAACCACTGGGACGACTGGAAAACCTAAGAACGCGCGCTATGCGATTAACACGGAAGCTGCATCTCCACCGAAAGGGGCTGGAGCTACGGTTGGAACGCCCAAGCTTCCGCAGAAGCTGCGACAACATGTGAATCGATTGCGAAACCAGTTTGCGATGGGGTCCAATACAGGATCATCGAGGACGTTGGTTGTGGGTGGACGAAATCCTTCGCCTACTGCTTCTCCTCACAAAGCCCCTCGGCTCAGCATGTCGTCGGCCTCTATCAACTCCAGGCGCTTCTCAATTGCCGCTGCTGCCGCGATTCAGCAGTACTCCCGTCGATCGAATCAGCTCCAGCAGCTCCAAGCAACCAAGGAGGATGAAAAGCCAGCAGAACCCATCGATGAGGCGCTAAAAAAAACAGCTTCACCACAGGAACCAGAGCCTACCGTCATAAATGCTGGCACGTTTCAAGATCTCCTTCGACCGTTGCAGACCAGCTTGAGCTGTGTTAGTTTGAACGCTGGATGGTCGAGTGACGAAGAAGACGACGTCGAGCAACTTTTTCGGCAAAGCGAGCGAGACAACAGCCGAATGCTGCGCGTGTGCTGCTCGATCGATAACCTGATGTTGTCGATCGGCGATCAGGCACAAGAGCAGAAGCAAACTGAAGCAATTGTTCGTGGTGCTACGCGTGATCTCATGAAGCTCTTTCAGTTCGCAATGACGCAGGTGAGCTCCGTGATCTTTAACAAGACCGATGACCAGACTAGCAGCAATAGCATCCCCAGAGACGAAGAAACTCATGCTGTTGGAGTGAATGTGGATGGAAAGGAGGCGCAGTACGCGAGGGAGTTTCTATTGGAGGTAAATGGCCGCATCGGTAAACTTTACGAGTTTGCTTGCTCCGTTTTCGTGAACGAAGTTGATGGGCTCCGACAAAGGATAAACGAACTTGAAGAAGAAAGTGCTGCTGCTGCGTTGAGAAATGAGGATCTTCACATGGAGATTCGAGATCTACGCGATTTCCACGAGCAGAATAATGTGAGCTCCGTTGATTCCTTTACAGTCAGTAGTTCGGATTCTAGGCATCAAATGCTCGACAACCACAGCGATGATCCTGCGATTTCAGCTCTAGCATTTCCTGAAATCCCTGAAGTAAGTTCGGAAGTTGGAGATGACGAAACCAGCGTGTCGGTGAAGCAACAGTGCCACGAACTATCGCGCTTGTTGGAGATGGCAAAGCAAGAGATCCGGTTGAGTCACCATGAGCGTGACGTACAGAAGGCTCGCGTCGCTGAAATTTCGAGCGCACTGTTTCATGACAGCGAACTTGGAATGCTCCGTAACCAGCTCCAAAGTGAGAAAAAGCGTGTGCGTATCCTAGAGAGAGAAAACTTGACCTTGCGTGAATCACAGCAAGAACAAGTTATGAAGCTGCAATCTCTGGAAGCATTGCAGGTAGCAAGCTTGGTATCGACTGCAGCGGTAAATGCTGCCACCAACGTTTCTTCAGTAGGTCTACACAGCAATGGATTGAGGCGCCTGTCGGTTGATACAGCTGAAGCAGATACGATTTCTGCTGCAACGGGGCAACAGCAAAGTGCTGTGTCTCGTAGCGACTCACCTGAGGATCAATCCTCTATACCAGCAAGCAATTTGACGATTGAAAACCACGACAACCAGTACAATTTCACCAATTTTGGAATGGTTCAGCCAGGAATGCTGCAAGATGACGCTCAAGGCACTGTGATAAACTGGTTTACGCGCATCGTGAACCCTCCGCAACCAGCAAATGTGCGGAAGCCTCGCCAGAAGCATACAGAGTCTAAACCTGAACAATACCCACCCGTAGCACTGAGCAAGTTTCTTGCGGGTCTTCTCATGACAGACAATCAACTCGCGACTGCAAAGGAGGAATCCAAGGTACGCAAACAAGGAAGTGTACCGACATTGATCCCGCCTGTGAGAGCGCTGTCGTCTAGGAGAGAGGGACGTTCGGTGGAGGATCGAAAAATGACCGGCAAAAAGCGACGACCGCGATCCGCTATTGCAACCAGTGCCTCAAGCAACGATGCCAGTCGCACAAATAGTGTTGAAGTTGAAGATAACCCCGAAGAAGTCGTCGCTTGCTGTCTTCAACTAGTTTGGAGCTTTTATCAACGATTCTTGCTCGCCGTGGAAGCCCAAAATCTGTTGGCTACGCGGGGGCTTGGCGGGGACCCGAACTTGGGTTCCGGTGCCGACTTCAGTGCAGGTAATCCAGTCGTGGAGCCTGTATCTCTGTCTTTAATCATCTTCCACTTCTTCTTGGAGCGCTGTAGCCGTGAGCTAGATGCTGCGCGCGAGCTGGAACAATTTGTGCTCTGTTTACACAACGTGCGGGCTGCTAGCTACAGCTTGGAACTCTTTTGCCAGTTCTTGGAAGAAACATGTTCGCGCCAAGAGCTCTGTTTCTACTTATGGGTCTGCCAAGCGATGGACGATGTCAGGCTTGGTATTCCGTACGATGATCCCCTCACAGCCAACCTGGACAGTGTGTACAACAGCCACCAGGACGGACCAACGCAATTCCTCTGTGTACTCAAGGCCACATTTCTCGCTCGAACGATCTTCAGGCTTTTGCACTTCAAGGTGCTTTGTCGACCGTCGACGGCTGGAGATGGCAGACGACATCGAAAGTCCAAGCAAGGTCCCGTCAAGCGAAGCAACAGCAACGCAGCTATCGTAGTCGCACCAACATCCCCGTCGTCGATTTCTCCCAAGCGAAGGCCCAAGACTCGGCTAGGTGAACTGGCAGCGGTGTTATCACCGAAGGCAGATTCTACTATGCCTACTACCAACAATGGTGAAGGCCAGACGGAGGAAAAGAAAATACCTCTGCATGTTGCTGCTCAAACTGCGCTGCGCGAGATTATCGAGAATAATCAGGGAGAACCAATTACCCTTGAAGCTTTTAACAATCTGCTTCTGCAGTACGCAGTTGAGCCATCACCCGAGGAGTTAGCCGCTCGACTTGGCCCCTTCTACCAGTCTACAGGAGACGAACTCAAGATCCCCACTGATGTCTTCCTCGCGTTGCTGATGGAAACATACAAGTTCCAGTTGCAGTGGCAGCATGATCAACTTCGCGCCTTATTTATTCACTTGAACCACCAAGAGGAAGTACAGCAGCGGGCAGCAGAAAAATTGCCCAAGCCGGACGCAGCAAAAGATAAGGGTGGAAGACGAGGGAACAGTGAAAACAAAAACACATCAAAGCCACGAATAAAGAGACGAAAGAGTCGCGATGGTGCAGCGGATAATGACGTTGGGAGCAAGTTTCTGCGAGGACTGTCGCGCATCATGTTGCGGGAGTTCTTGCTTCAGTCGGGTGTTGTTTACGAGAGCGATGTGGCCCAAGTTGACATAGATTGGCTGTTTGCTGAGCTCCTCAAGACTGCAGGTGGGGTTGCTGCTGGTATCACGTTCGATGCTCTTTACGATGCGCTGCAAAAGATGAAATGGCTGGACAGCGCCAAACTCCGTGTTGACGCACTCACTCACGTGACGGGTATGCTGCCAACAAAGCCAAATGTGGTTGTTGCTGGCATGCGAAGCACCAAAGAGCCCTCGAAGGTGCGCTCACCTTCTCTCTCTGCCCCGAGCCCAACGGTCTGCGCTATCCGAGACAAGTGGCGCGTGTATGCTCGGCACAGTCTTGCGCTGTGCAACAACGACCCCAACTTGTTTGTTCGCCGACATAGTCAAAGATTGTTGTATTGCGTGGATCAAGCATTTTGTCGCCTTGTAAATGAGTCAGAGAGCAGCGTTGGTGCGGGTATTATTCAGTGCGTTAGAGAGTTTCTGGCGTTCGCTTGGCGACTAGCTGCAAAACGGAGCAGCGCGTCCGGCGCACCAGACCTGAAGCAAACCTGTTTGACGGAGGTATTTCTTGTCAGCCAGGCGCTACGCACTGCTGTTGATTCGATGCCAGGATATCACGGACAGTTTACTCCTATCGAAGAGAAATCGGTTGAGGCTGCTGAAGCGAACTCGGGACTTCTACAGTGTCAATCTTTCTCCAGCACTATCGTTCTGCATGATGCGCTTCAGAGTTTCTACGACACCTCTCGAATGAACCTGAAGCATATTGTCAAGGACAAGACTGTGAGTGCAGATTCTGATAGCGCTGCAGGTCAACTTCACGAACTGGAGAATGTACTGAGACTGTATGCGGCTCACATCGCACACCTGTTCCAACAATTCTCCGAGGCGCGCTACAATTGCTCTCCACAAGTATCGTTCCATCGCTGGAGATCCATGGTGTACAAGCTGGAGCTTGTGGATCCTCGGCGCTTGCCCCTTTCTAAGCTGAAGGTTCACTTTGTGAGCGTGGCTGAAGCGTCGATGGGATCAGAGTTCACCAATGCAGCGTCACTTGATCAAGAGCTTGGCGTAGGGAAGACCCAGTTCTCGGAGCTTTTCGTTCAGATTGCGATTGAAAGACATCGTACTGCAGTGGCTCGGAAGCTTGAGAAGGCGCAGCTCACCATGACCAAGAAGCCCAGAGAAACCCAGGACGAGAACAAAGAGGCGTTGCTAGAAGCTGCAGAGATCGCTGGTCGCCCTGGACGTATCATGGCGCAATTTTGTCGCGAGATCCTCGCACCACGAGCCTTTGCGAGTGACAACGCACTAGTGGAGCGTAACTTCGCCGCAAAACTCAGCTGTCCTCTTGTTGGTCGTGCACTCCTCGAACACCGCTCGTTCCTGCGCACCATTTTCTTCTTCTACGCGAAACAAGACGAGCTTGCAGCCGACGAACGAGCAGAGCTGGAAGAGCAGACATTAATCCGTGAGCTGCAAGAAAGCGGTGGTCAGCGTGATGGAAATGCGCAAGCTAAAGACGTCGAGCGCTCTGCAGCAGACGTCAATGCCGCGCTCTTTCAACCTGGTCCAGGCTCCGACTTCCAGCTGGAAAAGACCAAGCGAAGTTCCATGAGCTTTGGCGAGTTCCAGACCTTTTTGACCGCTTTTGACCTGCTCGGCGCTCCGGATGACTCGATCGATGACTCGCACCCTGCAAGATGGAGCAGCAGCAAATTGGTTCTGGCAGATGCCCAGCACGTGTTCTCCTCGGTGATGTCTCTCGACAACGACGACACACTGCAGCTCGAGTTCGACGAGTTCGCTGCCGCCATCGTAGCTCTTGCCGTCCACTTGGATCCCAGTCCGTTCTCGCTCTGGCACCAGAAGCTCCACGGGTTTGCAACGAAGCTCCTGGTCGTGTGGGAGACGCAGAACGAAGGAGCTAGATCCATTTGATGAACTGCATGACTGGACCTGCAAAAAAAGAAAACGTTGAATTAATGAATTACGTGTCGGTAGCTGCCCAAGAAAATGCACTGGTCCGTTATTGTTTTCCTTTTCTTCCACTGCCAGTCCTGCAACGCTGCAGGCACATTACTTCACAATTACTCGAAGTCACTGTCGTCGGCATCGTCCTCCAACGCGAAACTCTCTTCCTCCTCCTCGTTCTTGTCCTCGTCCTCGTCCTCATCGCTTGAGATCTCGTCGTAGACGATGCGCTTTTGCGTACGAAGTCCACGTTGAGGACGAGGTGCCATCGGCGAAGGATCAGCTCCGTCGTCGCTGGCTTCAGCTTCACTGTCCTCGCTGTTGTCTTCCAGAGGTGACTTCTTTGGCTTCCGCTTGGCGGGCGCCGCCTTCTTGGCCGACGCGGCCTTCTTGGGCATCGCTGCTTTTTTCGGAGCTGCCTTTCGTACTGGAGCCTTTGGCTTTGTTGGCGCAGCCTTCTTGCTAGCATCATCCGACTCCATGGCAAACACATCGTCCTCCTCATCCTTGACATCGGTCTCCTCGTCGTCAGAGCTCGCCAGATCAATTGCTGCAGCAGGCTTGGCTGTGCGCTTTGCCTTCGGGGTAGAAGTAGAGGCAGCTACCACCTCTTGGGGGGAAACCTTGAATCTACGAGCAAGTCGCTCCGCCAACGATAGTTCCTCGACTTCCTCCTCGCTTTCCTCCTTCGCAGCTGGTGGTTCCTCCTTGGGTTTGAAGAAAGACGTGATGGAGCCCGATTTGGCGCCATTCGTCTTGTTCTCTTTTGTACCGTTAGTCTTGTTCGCAGCAGGTTCCTTCTTGATAGGCCGCTTCACCGGAGCTTTCGCTTTGACGGGGGGTTTGCGTGGCTTCTTCTTGCCAGCGACCTCAAAGTCGGAATCATCATCATCATCATCGTCGCTGTCATTTTTATTCTTTCGCTTCCTCTTCTTCGCAGTAGGCTTCCTACCCTTGCCAGTCTTCTTCTTGGGAGTGTGCGCCAGGATCCTCTCCCGCTCCGTCTCAGTTTCAACGAGCATTTTCTCGAGAGCATCTAGATCGGTCAGCCACAGGTCCTGCACCGTTCTGCCTTCCAAGACGGTGTATTCCTGTTCGCGCTCCTGGAGTTCCGCACGCAGTTTGTCGACGCGTTCCTTCGTCAAGCTCCAGATCTTCATGGATAACAGGTAATCATAGCCTCTGCTGGCGCCCGCCACATTGGTTTCTTCGTCATCAGACTCGTTCGAATCGTCGCTATCAGTCTTCTTCTTCAACCTCGGCGCAATTTGATCGTAGCCTTCCGCAATCAACTCTTCCAGCAGTTCCTGCTTCTTGCGGTTGTTCACAACCAGCTTGCCTTCAACGACAGACAGGACAAAACGAGCTTTGTTCGACAGAAGCTTGATCTGATCCTGCAGCTTCTGCAGCATTGCCTTCTTCCTGCGGTCGTAGTATTCCAGACGAATGCCATAAAACTCCTCCATGATCTGCTTGGGGTTATCGTACTTCTTAATGTGCCCGGCCGCATCAAAGAGGTGCATGTTGGAGGTAGACAGGGACGATTCGAGCTTGAACTTCTTCACGATACCACCTGGGGCCTTCGCAATATCAGTCAGCGCCTTAGGCTCCATTGTGATCGTGAACAGCACCTTAACATCAGTGTGGTTCTCCTTGAAGTCCTTAATTGTACCAGCGTCAAGCAATGATTCCAAGAACTGCTTGTACGACTGAGTCCACGTCTTGACTGGAAGTTCAGAGATCACGAGCGTGCTCTCATCCGTAACTTCGTACAGACCCTGGACAATGTAATTGCTAGTATCCGTTCCGCGCGAGTTCGTCTTCTCAACCATGTGACCGGTGAATCCACGGTACCACGGGGTAAGAGGACCAGCTTGTTCCCCATTGATCATCTGACGTAGACCCTTGATGATGTCGAGAGGGTTGTAGTTGGGGACAGAACTGGACCAACCCGTTCCGATACCGTCACTACCGTTGACGAGCACCATGGGGATAATGGGAATGTACCATGCCGGCTCGATCGACTGTCCATCTTCATCCAGATACTTCAGGCAATCGTTGTCCAGGGGATCGTAAATTCGACGCGTTAGCAGCTCCAAGTTAGTGAAAATGTAACGAGCGCTGGCTGCATCCTTGCCACCCATCAAACGAGTACCGAATTGACCAATCGGGGATAGTAGGTGGACGTTGTTGCTTCCCACGAAGTCTTGCGCCATATTCACGATACAGCCTTGCAGACTCTGTTCACCGTGGTGGTATGCAGAGTGTTCCGAGACATAGCCAGCCAGCTGCGCAACCTTGAGCTCCGCCTATAGTTCAAATACAATTGCGTGTCAGAACCGTAATCAAATGCCTCGCCTAACAAATACATGACTTACTCGAAGGTTACGCTTGAAGCAGCAGAACAGCACTTTTCGCTGAGACGGTTTGAATCCATCCACGACACTGGGAATTGAACGGATATTATCTGCCATAGAGAAAAGGATGAGTTCCTTGTTCACGAAGCTGTCAGAAACACAAAGCAGAAATGTTAGCTCGATGAATCCCTCAGGTCCCTTCACCGTGGCAAACGTACTCAGTGTAGCCCATCTCATCGACATCGTAATCGACGTAGGTACCAGGCTCATAGCCTCGAAGCCAATCCTTGCGGTCCTCGACACGTTTCTTCGAAAATGCCATATCAATGACATCCGCATCTCCATCTCCTTCGTACGTGAATCCAATTTGGTGCGTCTGCAAATCAGAGAAGTACTCCTTGGTTTCTGCGGCCGTACTCGTACCCAGACCCTTATAGTACTTGATCACCCAGCCACGTCCCTGGTTGGTTCTCTCACGCCAAGCCTCGTACTCTGGCATCGTGTAAAATACCTCCTTTGTCCGACCCTTGGTGCACTTTACGATCGGGGTGATGAACTCTTGCAGAAATCCGTCCACAAGTAGCAGCGATGGCCAGAAGTGGTGAATGAGGTTGATCACCAGACCCTTGATGTGACTACCATCGTGATCCTGATCTGCCATGATCATCAGGTGCCCGTAGCGCAGGCCCTTGGTAGACTCGTATTTCTGGCCGTACTTGAGGCCAAGAATCTTGACCACGTTTTGAATCTCTTCGTTCTTCACGATTTGTGTGTGACTTGCTTCACGAACGTTGAGCATTTTACCTCGCAGAGGGAAGACGCCATAGTAATCTCTGCCAACAACGGCAAGACCACCCACGGCAACCGTTTTGGCGGAATCTCCTTCCGTAAGAATCAGAGTGCAATCCTTGCTCTTCGCGGTGCCAGCGTTATTGGCATCATCCAGCTTGGGGATACCGGTAAGTCGTGACCGCTTCCCGCTGCTGCCACCCTTTCGGCGCAGCTCTGCAGTCTGTTTGAAAGCAGCGAATGAAAGAATCTTCTCCACCAGACCACTCTTTTCCACTTGCTTCAGGAACTTGTCGCTAAGGTTGAAAGTTGAGCCAAAGCCGTTGGGTCGTGTTGTCAGCGTCTCTTTGGTCTGAGCAAACAATAAATGTCAGTCGACGATCACAGACAATCAAACTCTGAAAAGCATACCTGAGAGTCGAAGGCGGGGTTGTTGATCAGCGCGCTCACGTAGATGGACATGTGGTTCTTGATGTAGTTGGGTTTGACGGCCTCGCCCTTGTTTTTCTTCTTCAGCACGCTGACGAGCTTGGTCGTAATCTGGTCCACGATGTAGGCCACGTGCTGTCCACCCTTGGTAGTGCAAATGCCATTCACGAAGCTCACTTGCTGGAAGCCATCTTCACTCAACCCAACGCCCACCTGCCAGCGCTCGTCCGGCTTTTCAAAGATGACGCCGTTCTTGGTGACGTTTGAGGGTTTGGCCTTGACCTTAGCCTTCATGGGCTTCTCCTCGTTGTAGTCTTCGTCGTCGCCGCCGTTTTCTTCCGGGTGCGAGTCCTCGTCCTCCTTCGCGTCCTTCTCAGCTTCAAATCCACGAGGTCCAGGGTACAGCGCGACGTATTGCGGAAACGACTTGATGGGGATCTTCTCGCCGTTCAGGAACACATTGAGCCCCTTGCCCGAGACGCCCGCAACGTCGTACACACGCTTCTTGAACAGCGAGACGATGTCGTCGTTGAGGAAGTCCAGCTTGAAGCGCTCGAGATCGGGCTTGAATGAGATGCACGTGAAGTCCTTCTGCGCCCACTTGGTGATCGAGGGCGGGTTTTTCTTGCCCATGTTGTTCTCAAACACCTGCTTGTATCGTTGTTTCGTGCTGGAGTCTGCTGTCTCGACGACAAACTCGTTCGAGAAGATGTTCGCGAGCTTGGCGCCGTATCCATTTCGTCCACCGGTAGTCTTCTTCTTCTTGTCGTCAAAGTTGCTGCCCGTGAGCAAGTGCCCAAAGATCAATTCAGGCACGTAGACCTTGTGATCCTTGTGCAGCACAATGGGGATCCCCTTGCCGTTGTTCCAGACCGAGATCTCGTTCTTCTCCACGTCGATCGTCACCTTGAGCGCGTTCATGGACTTGTCTCGCTGCTTGTTGTCGCACGCGTTGACGATAATTTCGTCAAAGATCTTGTACAGTCCCGGCACGTAGTTGATCTTCTTCATGACCATCCTCTTCTTCTCGTCGTCGAACACCCACATGATCTGCTCCACGTGCTCGATGGAGCCCACGTACGTGTCGGGCCGCAGCAGGATGTGCTCCAGCTGCGTCTTCTTCTGGTAGATCTGCTCGATGCTCTGCTTGGGCGTGCCCTTGCCCTCTTCCGCATTGGCAGCGGCCGTGGCCTCGTCGCCGCTGTCGTCCACGTCGTAGGCGGAGCCCTCGCTCTCGTCCGACGCGTCGCTGTCCCATGCGTCGGCCTTCGTCTTCTTCTTCTTCTTGGACGGCGTCTTGGCCTTCTTGGTCGTCGTCTTCTTGGCGCCGGCCGTCGCTTTGCCCGCCGCTCCGGTGGTTTTCTTCTTGCGGGGCGCGGGTGCTTTTTTCTTATTTTTACTGGGCGTCATCATCACAACCTACGGAATATTTTAAGTAAAACAAATAAAAAAATATTAGTAGTGAGTCACTACGGATATTGGGGACTGTAGGGCGCGGACGCGGGTGAGACGGGTACGAGAGGAGAGAGGAGACAAGCACGCACATCGTCTTCCGAGTCGCTCATGGCTGCGATGGAGTGGGGCGCTGGCGAGCTGCCGACGGGGTTGCCCTTGCTTGCGTTCTGGAGTGCGGAATGCAGAGTGACGTTGGGCAAGTGAAAGGCGCGGGGAAAAACCTTGATTTCGAATTTTGAATTTGAAGTTGGAGCCATCTGGCGGCACTATGATGCAACACAGTAGCGCGTCTCGAGTCTCTGTCGAGTCTCTTCGCGCACGAGGTCTTTCAGTCTTCCAGGTGCTAGGACTTCGCTTGGATGTCAGTGAATATACACAGTTAAGTATCTCAGAATGGCGCTGTTTGCTTTTAA
>LGTU01000044.1:0-81060 GCA_001314425.1 Phytophthora pluvialis | reverse complement strand
CAATCCCCGAGCTCCTGTTGCGCAGCAGCCGCCACCTGCAAGCTGCAAGGATGCTATCTACCTGTACTTCGCAGCCTTCGCGCATGGGTATACGGCGAGCGGATCCGGTGAGCAACAGGGATATTTTCTAAGCTCGGTTGTGTCTAGTGATGTTGAAATTGGCGGCAACAACCGAGGCCCCGCGATGCTGCTGGCGGCATGGGTCGATCTGACCTCCGCCTTCGGGTTCCCGAATTTGGTGCTGCGCCAAATTCTGGAAGGCCAAGGCGGGGTGGCGACAGCTCTGGCGTGGCTCAAGGCCACAGTCGCCGACGCCACCATGGAAAGGGTGTTCCCGGGAGCGAACCCGGCGCTGGAGGCGCGACTTCGAGGACGACAGCTTTCCTTGCCGGCCATGGTGGACTTCACGTTCGACGGGCTCGCCAGGAAGCTGACCCGAGCCGCGCTGTGGGTGGACCTGCTGAACGCACTGCAAGCTGCGCTCAGCAGTGAGGGGGCCAGCTCCCTGATGGAGGTAGCTCGCCAGGAGCAATTCGTCGTGGACTACCGACGCGTGTGAGTGTTGCAGTAGGATGAGCGTTGAATGCGGAATTGATAGTAGAACAATTTCGCACCAAACTAATATAGTAATTATCTATTATCACATTCGATTGTAATATCCAAATAAGAACTTCAAATCGACAATCCTGAGTAGTATATTAATAGTAATATATTAGTGAATTATTACTATTGTGCTTTAAACTGACGACCACCTAAAACGTTCAGATTAGGTAGCGTTCTGTTATCGCTGTCATCTTCCATGCGCTGGATCTCCTTCCGGTTATGCTTCACAAGCACTTACATCTCCGCGCGACGGTTGTCCGTTCGTGTGCACAAGTTGCGCACACAGTAGTGAGAAAACGTGCTCCCGAAAAGAATTGGAGGGACACTAGAGAACGCGGCCCGGTTCACGAATTCTACTTACGATAGATGTCCCTAGAAAACAAACGGCAAACCACTTTGCCAGAAGGCAGCAGCGCATTGAACCGTTGTTCTAAAGAGAAGATGCATCGAATTTCATCCAGTAAGGATATAGTAATCCGATATTAATATCTATTCCTAGCGCGAGTTAATATAAAATACCTACTTCTTAGTATTATCTTGAACCGGTTGGTGTGCGACTCCCACACACAAATCGTAAAGGCCTTTACGAGTTCATGAGACCGAAGCAAGCCACAGAGGCATCCGATGCATGTTGCCATGGCCAGGCGTTTGCTGAGAAAAGCTAGGAGATGGTGTTACCATTACAGCAACCTCTAGAATTTAATCTCGGGCGTTTACAGATCTCCTCAGCAGAATCTGTGGCGACAGGAAAATCACGCAGGGCAATCCGGATACACTTTTCTTGTTTGGTGGACACGACCGCAAGATACAAGGGTGGAGGTGCTGCCGGCTGCCCCAACGAACCTTTTTTTCGGAAACGTAACTTGACCAAGCGCAATGACCATAGGAATTATCAATGGTTTTATTATTACTTGCAGACCGACATGCCTGCTTGAGTTCCCACGGTCAAGTGCTGCTTGCGCACCAATTCCAATATCGATCGCCGTCGTGGCCAGCGTGACAATGGTGGGGGCAGCGATCCATACCGTTGATCAGAGACCCACGAAGCTATCTCCTCCGCTATCTCCACCGATAGTCGAGCTCGCCTGGGCACCGGCCTTCGCGCCGGTAGGAATGATGGAAACACGTACAAACCGCTATCAACTTTATAAAGGCGCTGCCACCCCACGAGCTGTTGAGGATCCAGTAGTCACCGATCGACGAATTCATGCCATAACGCACGAGCAGGAGAGCGTGATTCAAGTCGTTCTTGGACGTCATGTTGCCGGTTGCTTGGGCAGTTGTCAGTTAGAACCCACTCGCATACGAACCAAAGCCGTCATTCGAGACTTACAGCGAAGTTAGTCATCTGAAAGCCAAGGAAAACACAGTCCGTGCAGAACACGATTTCAAGCTGTCTGTCCATGCAGCGATATTCGGGCGCTGGAACGCTGTCTTGGTACCGGTACTGTAACATATATGCAAAGAAAGTTGGTCACGAGTTTTCTTATCACATGGGCGTGAACGAGCGTCACTTGACTGCATCGCCGATAGGAGAGCTGACACCCCATCAGTTTGTCGATGCAGAACCCCCGAGATTCTTGCCTTTCGATACGTAAGGTGTGTTGGTCCTGGTTCAATGATTAACATTGTTTTATTGCGTCAATTATGAAGCTACAAAAATGCGCTGGAGTTGCATGCCAGTGTCCACCCGACGTCAGCACCAGTTCATGAAATAGTCCAAGCGCCTTACGAACCTAGTGCACCGCCGTCTGCTGGGCATTCGCCGGAATGCGGCCCGCATACATGGCCGAGTTCTTCTTACGGATCGTCTTGAGCTTCCGCTGCGAAATGAGCATGCCGATGGCAGTCATCACTATAGTAAAAATAGTAGTCACAGCTGCAATAACAATCCAGGCCGTCGGGCTAAGACCCACGAAGAGCTTGTCGCCGCCGCTGTCAACACTAGTGCTCGCTGCAACACCAGCTGTTGCACCCGTGGGGATGACAGGGAAGATGTTCAGACCACAGTTCACCTTTGAGTCCGCCACAAGCTTCATGAAGCCGCTTGCTCCCCACGAGCTTCCGTACGAGTTTTTGAGGATCCAGTAATCGCCCTCCGAGGCATCAGTGCCGTAGCCGACAAGCAGCAGAGCGTGATTCACGTCGTCCTTTGAGGACAGGGCGCCGTCGTTCGGACAGCTGTAGAAGCCACCGGCGTAGTCGCCGAACGGGTCCTCCGAATTAATAGCCACAGCAACGGGCTGCTGCTCCAGTGCAGTACGAAGCAAGATCGTGCAGTTGCTCGAAGCCGTGCATTCCGTTCCCACAACCTGTTCCCAGCCCGTGATGCTAGCAGCCGTCTCATTGGAGCTCACAGTACACGCCGACGACGCGTTGTTCGAAGACGTACTGCTCGAGCCGGAGTCGTCGTAGGGCATCGTGAGTTCCGTCACCAGGCCCCACGAATTCTGCGCAGCGTCGATGAAGGCGCCGTGGGTCATGCCACCGTTACAGCCATCGTTCTGTGACTCCCACTTGATCTCCGTCTCCATCCACGTAGCGCCGTCCACGCCGCTGTCGGACGCCCAGCAGTAGTCGAAGGTCTGCGTCGTCTCCAGCGTGCTGCAGGTCAGGAACTGCTGCGGCGAGAGCGACACGGCCGCCGACGCGTTCTCGGCGATGGCGACGGCCGTCTCGATCGCATCAGCGGCAGCGAAGGCCCAGCAACTGCCGCAGTTCTGCTGACTCTTGACGGACGAGCACACGCTATAGCCGAACGAGTTGTCCGTATCACACCAGTTCCAGTACTCGGAGCTGCCAGAACTCGACACTGTGCTGGTGGTGGAGGCCATACTGCCGCTGGCCTCGGCCTTGAGGCGACGCGAGCGCGACGACTTGACTTCCTGGTCCACGAGCTGCTGGGGCGAGAGTCGGCGCCGCGTGGACGACGTCAAGTGGCGCTCGTTCACGCCCATGTGGTACGAGAACTCGTGGCCCACGCTCTTAGCATACGCGTGCACGTCCTCGACGTACGTCATGTGCGCCTGTAGGTTGCGCGTGAGGCCATCGCGGTCGCCGAAGGACACGAGGTTGCGCTGAACGAGCAGGTCGCGCAGCGTCTTCGAGTCGACGACCTCGCCGTTCTCTCCCGCCCAGAGGCACGGGGACTCGGCCGAGCGCGCTGCAGGGCAGTCCACGAGGGCGCCCAGCGAGCGCTCGGTGGTCTGCGCGGCGGAGGCGGCGGCCGCGGAGAGCGCGATGAGGGACGCTTGCACGCGCATGGTCGGTCGGGGCTGCGATCGAAACGAAGAGATAAACTATGAACCGCTGCTGTCTCTTTTGAGCAGTTGGACACGGCAAAAAAAGCACTTTTTCACTAAATCGAGCCCTGCAGCAGAGCGCCATCGCAACCAGCAGAGGCACGGATGATCTCCACGGTGGTTGTCGCGGAGCTGCGCAATTGTGTAAGCATGAGCTGAAGCCACGCCATACATTGCCGTCGTGCTTTGTCTTGCTGAGTCACACGGCTGAGCCGAGACACCCGATCGAAAATCCGCTCTCGGTACATGTAGGTCTTCGTACATACACAGTGTAGTACACTGCCTACTGCCGTGCCGCCTGCGTGGGGCGCCGCTCATACGTAAGAGTTCACTTCCGAATGCAGGCAAGCGCCGAGGTACAGTATGTGCTTACACACGTCGGACTTTGGTGGTTCGGTGATCGCCAAGATGGCTACACACTGGCATTGATGAGGAGCCTCACAGGATGGGATCGATGACCTCTGTGTCTGAGTCAACAGACAGTGACTGCACTTTGCAGCCAGCGCAGTCTGCAAACACGCTCGCGCTGGCAACCTTGCTGGAGCGCCGGCATCAACTGTTTCGCTGTCCGATGGCTGCAAGTTCCACCGGCGGGTGGCTGCCGCCATCGCTGCTGGCATCAGCCCGCTCGGCTGTTGCTCTGGTCGCGCCGCTTGCCAACACGCTCGAAATGCTTTCCGCAGCTTGTTGGGGTTGGCTCCAGCTGGTGCTCCGTTGCCATATTTGCAGTCGCGCCAGGGGGTGGGGCCTCCACCCAAGCAGAGACTGAAGATGTCGTTCGCAGCGGGTAGCGCTGCCACGCAGGCCTCGCTCGCGTTGCACCAACGCTCTCATCCTGGGTGAGTTTGCGATCTCCAGTGACGAGTCCGTGCAGCGAAACGAGGCGTCCGCTCTGCAGTGCATGAAGCTCGATGCATGATGCAAATTTCGCTGCAAATGCCATGTGCATGGGGACTTTCATCGGGCAACAAAGCCAAGGCGATTTGGCTGCTTTCGACGGTGCTGGCCGTTAAACCGGCAACACCTCATGGTGTCAGCGGGCAAAGACGGTCAAGGAGCAGCAGATCCTGATGTGCCTCTCCTCTCCAGCAGGCGTTGACGGTCCCTGACCACCTCAGCCATTGCTCCCCCCTCCCCCCCTTCGTCAGTCCATTCTCGGATTCGCAGCCACGAGGTATTAGCAGCACTTTAGACGACACAACGCCCTATACTGAAGGCAATGGCGACCCAAGCAGGCGTGAAGGAGGAGGCCCCTCTCCAGGTGAAGGCGGTGATCGAGCCGCAGTGGACGCGCTTCCTCGCTGGCGGCGCGGCGTCGGCCACCGCCGAGCTGCTGACGCTGCCCATTGACATCACCAAGGTGCGGCTGCAGGCACAGCGGTCTGGCCCCTTGGCGGGTGGCAAGCAGGCGGTGCACTACAACGGCATGGTCCACGCT
Organism: Phytophthora pluvialis; assembly: GCA_001314425.1. Lineage (NCBI taxonomy): Eukaryota > Oomycota > Peronosporomycetes > Peronosporales > Peronosporaceae > Phytophthora > Phytophthora pluvialis. The sequence goes on along the minus strand of LGTU01000044.1, from coordinate 75,717 downwards.
GCGCAGACTATGATCAAGCATGAGGGCCCTGGCGCGCTCTGGAACGGCGCCACGCCCGCGCTGATGCGCCAAGTCTCGTACACGAGCATATGCATGGTGCTCTACGAACCGCTGCGCAACATCTTCGGTGCCAACTCGGCTCACGGCGCGAACGGCGAAGTGCCCTTCATCAACAAGTTCCTGGCCGGCGGTTGCGCCGGCGCCATCGGCATCACCATCGCCAACCCGTACGTTGGCACCGCTCGTCCTCTTCATTTAGTAGTTCTCTTAGCGTGACTGGCTCCCGTGTATTGTGTTCTTGGTACTGTAGTGTGGATGTCATCAAGGTGCGGATGCAGGCGGACCGCTCGGGCAAGCTTTACCGTGGTGTCGGTGACGCCTTTAGCATGATCTACCAGCGGGAGGGCTTCCGCGGGTTCTTGCGTGGTATGCCGCCCAACATTCAGCGCGGTTTCATCGTGAACGCTGCTGAGCTGGGCACGTACGATCACAGCAAGGAGATGCTGATCTCGTCCGGCCTGCTCAAGGAGGGCGTGCTCGCACATACTGGCGCCAGCTGCGTGGCTGGCTTCGCGGGCGCGTCCGCTTCGAACCCGTACGTTCATTTGCTTGATAGTTTTTGTCGGTCGAAGGCGTTGATGTCTGACCATGCGCTTGCTGCGATGATTGTCATCCGCAGAATCGACGTGGTGAAGACGCGGCTTATGAGCCAGCCGACAGACTCGAGTGGCAAGGGGCTCCACTATAAGGGCATGATGGATTGCGTGCGGAAGACGTTCCATGAGGGAGGCTTCGGTGCCTTCTACAAGGGCTTCATCCCCAACTGGATGCGCAAGGCGCCCTGGTGCGTGGTATTCTTCGTCACATACGAGAAGTACCGCGCTGCGCTGGCGCCCGGCGAAGAGGAGCTGTAGATTGTATGTAGACTGCCAGCAAGCGCTGCTGGGTCGAGGGGTATTGTTTTGGCGGCGAGTGTAGCAGACTTCGACTTCAACATGAATGAAGCTTGCAGCAATGCCAAAGACGCATGATCGCGTTTTCCACCGCATCGGTATGTTGATTGATTGCTTAACTGCTTACTACAATGGCGGGCTGCTGCGAGCTCACGCATACAGAGTCCACCGCCGCCCACCGACCCTCGCTGCCTGATAAATAAGAATACATTATCCTTTCTAATGAAGGCACAAGCGCGTCTCTCGCGGGGTCGGCGGCAGGGATGGCGTCGAGGAAGCTTCTCTTTCGCTTTCCTCAGTCTGCTGCTGCTCGAGTCTTGACGCCGTAAATCTCTCTTTCTTCAGCCACTCAGTAGGTGGCATACAAGCCACCTGGGGCTCCTTGTTTTCTTTTCATTTGAAAGTATCGATCAGTCATGGGCGAACGAACAGGCTACCACGCTGCCTGTTCAGCACTTGAGCCCCTCGAAGTCGTGCATCTGCATGTACCACGTGGAGCGCGGCGGTGTAAGGTAGTGCATCGTTGAGGCTCCCGCGGGAATGTTCTCGACCAGCTTCTCGCGCAGATCAATGTACTCGTCCGTCTGCACAACCTTGATCTTCTCGTTGTCCGTGGGGATGGAGGTCTTGCCGCTCTTGGGCAGCATTACGATGGGGAGGCGCTCAATGACGCGGTCCTCCGTCGACCACCGGTTGCGCGAGATCACGTGCACGTTGAGATTGGAGAAGGATCCGTTCATGAATCTGTTGGAGATGGTGCTCTCCACGGAGGGCGCAGGGGTTTCCTCCTCCTCTTCCTCTTCGGAGCAGTAGTAGGCCGGGCACGTGCGGCGGCGGTGCGCGTGGTGGATGGTGGCGTTATTTGCGAAGAGCGAGCGCCGGAAGCGGTCGCGCTCCTGTCGTCGGCTCTCGAGCATCTCCTCGCGAGACATGCGCTGCTGGTTGGAGCTGTCACTGATGGGCGCTACCGGGGCGCTGCTGCTACCGCCGCCACCTCCCAGGAAGCTGCCGTTGCTGCTGCCGACGCTGCCACGGTTGGTGCGGTTGAGCGCCTTGAGCAGCTTCTGCAGCGCCAGGAATGTCTCGTCCACCTCCTCATCCTCGGCGGAGAGGCTCGGGTCGTCCTCCTCGGACACGCTGCCGGCATACGACGGCATCTTCTTGGGCAGTCGGGCTCTCGACCTCTCGACGGTCGCCATGGTTGATCTCTGAGTGGCTGCTGTCTCTCTGTGGCACTCTGCTTACTGCGAAGGAGGCCTCCGGGTCATGTAGCAAAATCCGGTATGGACGGTGTTGGTGGTGGTGGTGGTGGGTAGCTCAAGTCGTCCTGCACCTGTCTGCGCTCGCGTGTCTGCGACGACCAAGAGATGTTGATGTTAGAAGAGCTGGGAGGGCTACTGCGGCTGCCTTCTTTCTTCTCTGGTGGTGGACAGCACGAGGTGAAAGTGATTCTGCGACGGCAATCTGCAATCGGCTTCGATGTATCCAAGACACGTGAGGATCGCTTTGGGCAGGGAAAAATTCAGAGGGTACCTTTCGCAAATGTCGGTGGACGCGACGGTCTCGAAGGGTCTCGACGGAAGTCGACTGCACACCGTGCTTTGGCCAGAACTTGACGGTACTACCCTGTTTTGATACTTCTAAAATCGCCGGATTATATCGCTAGAAAGCAGCAATCGGCGCTATCTTCGTCGGCACTGGCTGGGATGCCGTTGGCGCTGTTTCCGCGCTATCCGCGGCTTTGCCGCTACTGCTCGTGGTGGTGGCGTTGGGTGCCCGCCGCACGCCAACCACGCAGCCGACATTAGCCAGCGCCAACGCCACCATGGCGAGCGGAAAGTGAAGGTGATCAGCCGGTGGGGATAGGGTTGAAATCGAGATGCCAGCGTGGCAAAACTGCCTCGACTCGCAGGATTTGCTGCTTGTAAAGCGCCGTTGGTAACGAGGGCGCCGCCCAGGCACTGCATGGCAGACCGGTGCGCGTGAGCGGGCACTCGGCCGCTGGTCGTCGGAGCGCTTGGTCACCTCATCGCAGCTCATTTTACACCGCCGCCGGATACGGAGCTGCTTGGTTGCAGTTGGGAGACCGGTTCAGCGAAGGAGCCGTTGCTGCTGCAGCGGCTCGGTTTGCGCGCCCGAGGTTGTCGCAGGAGGCGCGCAATGCGCTTGCTCGTACGCCACGCCGACATGCAATGTCCAACACAACGACACCCGCAATCGCTCTGCGACGAGCATCGTCCCGTGAGCGAGCCCGGTGATCTCGAGTCGAGAGCGCTGCTCGCAATAAAGTTCGAAGATGGCGTCCGACGCCATCCGACAGCTGGTTCAACTGACGTCCACAATCATGTTATATTCGTGTGCGCCACACAATGAGACTGCAACGCCCTTTCGCGCCGACGGATCGCCCGATCAAGGCGTCTGCAGCCGGTACTCTTGTCCGCCGCCGCCGCTACTGCGATGGCAGAGCTGCTGCTGCGCTGGCTCAACCATGAGTTGGAGCTGTCGACGCACGTGACAGACATGGCGGCGGACCTCGCCAGTGGCTACCTGCTGGGCGAGATCCTGCACCGCCTCAACCACCAGCACAACTTCGGCGACTTCATGCGCAGCTCCAACGCCGACGCCAAGATCCTCAACTTCTGTCTGCTGGAGCCCACGCTGCGCAACCTCAACGTTAAGTTCGACGCCAACGTGGCTGCCGCCATCATGAACGAGAAGAAGGACGCCGCCGCCAACCTACTCTACCAGATCAAGGTCTCCGCTCACTGCGAGACTTGGCGTTACAACGCAACATAGAATACTAATTCATTGTGGTGTGTGCATCGACAGATCGCTGCTGCTCGAGTGGGCAGAGCTCCGGGTGTTTCGACCAAGTCGCTGGAGCGGACCAGGATCATCCCTCTGCACAACAGACCAGTGAAGCTGGCGAAGCCGGCCTATGATTTGGAGACGCACCTGTTGTTTGAGCACTCTAGTCGCCGGCATGTGCGGTCGACCACGTCGCTGCAACAAGAAAAGTGAGTACTGATAGGTTCAATTGAAGGGAGTTGGAAAGGGTTTTGACAGCGGAGAACGTTGTTGGTGCCATTGCAGAGACCGAATCGCGCAGGAAGCTAAGAAGCGAGAGGCCTATCTGGCGAGGATGACGGACCAGAGGGAGATCTTGGAGGCGACGAAGGCGGAGAGGCTGCATCGTGCCTACATTCATAGTAGCTTCATCAAAGAAGCACTCGAAGAGACCGACTCGCCGGCATGGAGGCTGGCGTTGCAGAAGAAGAGCGCGCGTGAACAGCGGCGGGCTGCATTTTTCCAGCAGTTGATGAAGAAACGCGAAGAAGCGGAGGTTTGTGCACAACAGAAAGAGTATGCTATCCTCGCGTAAAAATTGCTGACTGCGCACTATGATATCACTGCAGGAAAATCTCACGTTCAGCCTGCGTCGAAAAGTGCGAAGTGATCTGGACAACTTTGATGTGCGTTTTGACGACGTGTTCTTTGCTCTATTGACAATTTTTGCGCAGTGAGCTTACTACATGTAGAAATGAATTTGTTACAGACACAAGGTGGATCGAATGGAACGATTGCAGGTAGCAAGGTCTCTTCACGCAAGTCAGTTGGCTATGGTCTACGTTCGCTTACGACAGCGCTTAATTCAGCTTCCGACAAGAAGAAATATTCGACTTCAAACCTGGCAGGATCGTCAATGAATGAAAAGGAGCTCTATCATGCAAACATATTAGAAATGGAGAGCGCATCGGGTGTCATCAAACAGCAACGGAAGCAACGTGAAAAGCGCAAGGAAAGATTGTCTCGAAGGAGGAAGCGATTCGTTCAAGAATGCGTTTACACCCACTCTCGAGTTGGAGCGGCTCGTGTGACGAGAATTCTGGAGGATGTGGTGCTACGAGACACGAACAGCGAGAAGGACGTACAAGGCGAAATGGACCGAATCCTTGTGTACAAGGAGGTAGCTCGGGAAAACAGGTCAATGCGAAACCAAGAGTACGTGAACCAGCACGAATTGGACTCCATGGCCGCCATTGACCGAGATACTGGCTGCTATCATAATCTTCTCCTTCAATTTGAGGATGACAGCGAAATGCAGGATATACAACGGAACAACGTCCACGTTTCCGTTGAAGCGGCTGAACGTTTTCTCAGCGAGCAGATTTCAAGCGCTATCATGAAGGAAATGGTGAAGTTCGTCCTTTTCATTGCTGGGAAGCGGGAGGAAACCATGCATTCTAGAGACCCTACCGTTTTTCTGACTGCGGAGGCATGGAACGAGTACAAGATTAAATTTGCGAATGGCTACAACCTCGAGAATACGTATCCAGCGTCTGTTCCAGAAGAATCAAGACAAGTTGAGCTATTGGACAGCCACGAGCTGGAGCAATACCTGACGAGCTTTCACTCATTCCAGACCACGAATGATCAGCAACCTCCCTTGCCAAAGATCAACGATGGGTCTCTTTTCCTTGGGGCGGCGGGGGTCATTAAGGACTGTTTCGTTCTTGGAGAAGAAATTAAGTCTCTACGGTGGATCGCTCGTCTGTCGTCAAATGATGAAGCCGGGACCATGTTGAAAGAAAACCAGCTTGAAGAGGCCAATGAGGACCCAAGTTTACCAACTTCCAGTCGACATTCAATGAGATCTCATCAGCATCTCCGAATTCTTATCTTTGGACCTCCATTCGCCGGGAGGGAAACCCAAGCGAAGCTTCTTGGCGAAACTCATAATCTGACCGTGCTCTCAGTTCACAAGCTCATTCAAAGTGCTGTTCAAAACTCAAGCGACATTGGCCATCAAATGGGAAACTTTCTGGTCAACGGGAAGGAAATCCCCCCGGAGTTGTACAGCCGCCTTGTGATCGAATCTATCAGGGAGATCGAGGCAGAAGATCTTGCACAAGAAAGCGCAAGCAAAGCTGGCTGGGTGATCTACGATCTTCCTGCAACAGAGACACAGGGCCAAAGTTTGGAGAAACACCTTACGGGATATGTAGATCCGGCACTAATTCCTTCTCCCTATGATTTTGAATCGATCATTGCTCCCGGTCGCTGCAAGCCGCGCTTGTCACCGTCATTACTCCACGGTAAATCCGGTATAGATCTCGTTTTCCATATCGACTGTCCTATTGGCATGGTTTTAGACCGATGCTTGGGTCGAGTTGACGATGGCGCGACGGGGGACAAGCATCATCTATTGTTCGATCCACCTCCGGATGATTCAATCGTACGACATCGTCTGCAGCATGTCAACCCGACCGCTTATTCAAGTGAGCTTCTGTCGCTGCACTGTTTGGCGAGCGGCGGGTTTTCTCATGAGCACAAATCTTGGCACGCCAAATTCAAAACTTTGCACGAGCCACCCAGCACGGGCATGACTGTAAGCGAAACTCATGACGCAATTACAAGCATTGTGGACCATTTTCTGAAAGAAAACCAGGAGGAGGCGAAGGCCAAGCAGCTCCAGCAAGAGGCGGGTGAGCAGATACTCATGTCAGCTGAGGAGGAAAGGCAAAGACGCCTAGACACCTTCGAATCGGAACTTGACGAGGCCAAGGTAGGCGTGGCCAAAAGTGAGGCATCTGTGGCGGAGGCGGAGGAAGCAAAGGCAAAGAAAGAGGAGATTGTGGAGCTTCGACAGAAGCTGGAAGAGGCCCAACGTCAGCTTGACGGCGTTATGGCCGCTGTAAGGAGCTGGATAGGAGACGAGAGATCGCGCCGTCCTGTACCAATCAGCAAGTTTTCGGGGGAGCTGGTACCAGCAACAGCCCAAGCTCTGGCAACATTGTGGGATAACATGGAAACGGAGTACGTTTCTATTATGAAGGCAAGTTTTGCCTTGCTACGGGAGCAGCGTCATCGTGTTGCCGATCGTACGCAGATAATGACGAGCGAATTTTGTGAGTTTGTACGACGTCCCGACCAAAAGCAAGAAGTTGTTAATGTGTTCCAAAGGCAGTTCAACGAGGTGGTTGATGAGATGCGCTTCGACGATCTGACAAAGCTTGAGCTGCATGCTCGAGCAGATATCCTGCAGGATGAACTGAGATCTCTCATCGAGGCTAAAGTCGCAGAGAACGATGAGGAGCTCAGTAGTATGGTTGGTGACGGGTGGACTGAAGACATGTGCCAACAGGTCGCTGCGATTTATCAAATGGCGCTCCAAGCAGAATGCGATCGCTTCCGGACCTCTATCCAAATTCTTGTAGGTGGTCACAACGCTGCAAGCAGTGATCGCTCTCAGCTGAATAACATCGTGGAGACTTGGCAAGCACACCAATCTCGCCTGGAGTTGGCATGCAGGGTTTATCGCGACCCGGCGAATGAAATCCCCGTTGAAACTCCGTCAGCGCCCGCCGCAGTCGGGAAAGCTCCCCCGAAGGGAAAAGCGAAGGCACCAGTTACCGCTGTTGTGCCTCCAGCCAACGTGGTTGCAACAAGCGAAGATGCCCTGGCAGAGTTGCTGTCTATCACGGAGCTATTGGCAGAGTACACTCACGTCCTTCAGCGATGTGGGTCGTGGATGGAAGCAATTGCTCCAATTGCTAACGCTGCCGCTGAAAAGCTTGTAGAAGGAGGTGAAGTTACAACAAATCAGCAGCCCGAAGGCGATATCTGCAAAATGAACTTGCTGAACGGGATCAAGTACGAGCACGACTTCATGGGGCGGCGGGTACGCTTCCTTCAAGAAGCTACCGAGAAAGCTTGCGATGAAATTACGCGGTCAATGCGCTCCATCGAGATCACTTTGAGAGGTGTTTTAGAGGACCGTAAAGATCGAGAGCAGGTGGCTGCTGCTGCGGTGGTCGAGTATGTCCGAGCCGCTGTTGAGGCTGAAGTCGCGCTCCCATCCTTCCTTGACGTCAGCGTACGTGTGTTCTTGCTCTGGTGCGATTGAGGTTTGTCTTAATCAATTGTTTGTTTTGCATGTTGTAAATACCTGCAGCCTGAGTTCATCGAGCGGTTCCCGACAACGGTGCAGTTGCGTGAAGATACAATGGTGCGCGTCGATACGGGCAGACGTTTGTTGCCTCGAAGCCCCCCAGACGCACCGCCCATTATTGAAGAAACACACGAGCTGCTTCTCAATCCCCGCCAACGTGATCGTCTTCGAGACGCATTGACCTCTCAGAGCAGTGGCAATACCGGGCTCCTCCCCCTCATCACTGTAGTGGAGTCAATAACAGCTCTGACATCGCTGCCGGATGTGCTTCCAGGAGTCTGGCGTCGATGTCCCCCACACGTCGTCGCAGAGGTGACAGATACCCCGCATTGCCGTCGATTCCCATCCCATTCATACTAACTCGTTGTTCCTGCTCATTGACAACAACAGATTGCGGCGGGTTTCACCATGAAGCAGTCGGCGTTTGTCGACATTGAGGCTCTGCTCGCCGCCATGAGCACGAGCGACGATCTCCTCCGTCGGTTCCAGGAAGACGAGGCTCGAAAAGAACGCGAACTTCAGGAGCAACTCGAACTGCAGCGTCAGCAGGAAGAGCAGGAGCGCACACTCCTTCGACAGCAGCAGCAAGAGAACGAAAACAACGAGCCTGCAGTAGAATAACAAGAAGGGCACAATAGCATCACACAAAGAGGCCGTTGCAGCAGGCGAACAACAGTCGTGTATTCCTCCCTCCCTGTTCTCCACGGCCGTCCGTCCTCCGTCCTTCCTTCCTCTCTGTGCTCCTCTGTCTCTATATCGCGTCTGGCCTACAGGATGACGGGGTTCTCGCCCACCTCCCCCACGAAGTCGTGCTCCTCGCCCATGAAGATCTTGAGCTTCTGGTCCTGCAGCGCGCGCATGCGGTTGCGCGGCAGCATGCCGAACACGGCCTTGCGCAGCACCTCCTCGGGCTTGCGCTCGAACAGCTCCTTGGCCGTGCGCTGCTTCAGGCCGCCCGGGTGGCCCGTGTGCCAGCGATATAACTTATTGTTCCACTTGTTGCCCGTGAGCACGATGTCCTTGGCGTTGATCACCACTACGAAGTCGCCGCAGTCCACGTTGGGCGCGTACGTGGGCTTGTGCTTGCCGCGCAGGATGGGCGCCAGCTGCGACGCCAGGCGGCCCAGCACCTGCCCCTTGGCGTCCACCACGTGCCACGCCACCTTGGAGGCCTGCGCGATCTTGCTCATGATTCCCTGCCGGCGACGCGCTCGATACACGGTCCGCTTGCTCCTGGCCCCAGAATGCTCCGACTGGAGACCACCCGTCACCACGGTAACAAAGCAACGGTATTACTGCATCTGTACCGGTTTGAATCACCCCCCTCGGTAGAGTGCCTATGCCGAGCCGCTTCAGTGACGTCCGCACTCGCAGGATCAAAACCAATATGGGCCGCTACACGACCGTGCAGACGTTCAGCGACCAGGACGCGCAGGGCGCCGCCGTGGCCTACGACGGGGCGTCCGCCGCCGCAGCGGAGCCGTCTGCTCCTGCCGCCAGCGACGCGCAGAGCGGCAAGCTCCACGTCAACCGCGTGGACAACGTGTCCGGCAGCTCCGCGGGCGCCGGCAGCGGCGAGTTCCACACGTACCGCGCCTCCAGGAGACGGTACGGCGGCGGCGGTGCTCGGCCAAGTGATGCGATGGGTTGCTGACTGAGTTTTCCGCAGCGAGATGGAGCGCGTGGCGGCCATGGAGCATCGCTACAAGGAGAACAAGGCGCAGCGCGAGTTCGAGGCCAAGCGCAAGCGCAGCGTCGACGAGTTCGAGGCCAAGATGCACAAGCGCGCGGAGAAGCGGCGGCGACGCAAGGAGAGAGCCAAGGCCAAGGCGCTGGATGGGGTGCACGAGGAAGAGGAAGAGAAGCAGGAGAAGAAGGAGAAGATGGAGCAGATCCCGGAGACGCCTGGAGATGTCCCGGAGATCCCCAATGACGGCAGCTTCCTGGAGAGGATGCTGGCCTTGCAGAAGCAGGAAGAGGAGGCAGACGGGAAATGAAGACCTGGCATGAGAGCTCTGGACCAGGTTTGGTACATTTGTCCTGTGTCAGGGTGTTTATTCATTTTTTTTTTACATGCATCTCTTTCTCTCTCTCTCTCTTTGCTGCTAACGGTTGTTGGGAACGTATTCATACATACAAGAGACAGCCACCACTAGTTGTCGTCCTGGAAGAGCAGCGCGACGCCACGCAAAACCCACTTGGCACTGCCGCAGTCGGTCGGCAGCGTCGCCAAGAAAATGTACGTGTGGCCACGGAAGCGCGTGAGGTACACCGGGCATTCGTACACGTTCGGGTCGTGACGCAGGTAGCCCACGGAAGAAGGTTCCCAGGTTGGGGACGTGGTCACGGCCTTGACGTAGATGACGGGCATGCTCCAGAGCAGCTCCTTGGGGTTACTGTCCAGCAGTGTCCCACCGCACTCGGTAGGCGGCGTCGCCCCAACTGGATAGCGTTCATTGATCTCGTCCAACGTGCTCCAGCGAGCACCCTCCAGGATCAGTCCGTGCGCGAATACACCATCATCTGGGTAGTGCGAGACGGTCGAATGGTCCTGGATCGTAGTAACGTGGGTCTCCACTGTCATCTGGTTAAGCGGCATGAAGCGCTTACGAGATGTGACCTGCAGACATGCCGTCGTGTAGGCTGTGGGGTTGAAGAGACCTGGCAGCCAGATCGAGAACGGGGTGACGAAGCAGCTTCCGCCTCCTCCCGTGGTGTCACCGGTCCACATGACAAGCTGCTCATGGCGCTTCACCATGTCAGCGAACCAGCCGCTCAGCGACTTCGTGGACGGCCAAGCGTTCTTCTCCCACTTACACTGCGAGAATGGGTTGCGTCCAGGCACTTCGTTCAGCGACATTGCTGTTGCCAAGTCCTCCATCGCTTGTGACATATTGAGCTGTCCGTTTAGACCCTTCTTCAGATCACCAAGCGATAAACGGATTTCCTGCAGTAGCACGTTCATTCGGCTGCACTCCTGTAGCGCCACCACCACAAAGGGGCCGTGATCTTCAGTCAAATGAGGTGTTGCGGCCTCCACAACGTCAAGCATGTTGAAGAACTCAGGGCAACGAGTTTCCAGATCGTCGATGGATGCCCGCAGTGCTGCCGTCTTATCACCACCGCCTCCTTCCTCTCCGCCGCCGCCACCACCAGCGCCGCCCCCGATAGTCACGATCGTGTAGCACAGTGTTTCACACGTCGTGGTGAGGTATCCGATTTCAGCATTGGGGTGAAGCCCGAAGAGCGGCGGTGCCTCCGGAATCATGTTCTTCTCGATGTAGTTGGCGTAGTCGGCAAACGAGAACTCCTGTGGATTCGGGGACTTGAAGCCTGGACCGAGTTCCATCCCGCTAAGTAGTCCCGGGTCAACGAGAACGGTCAGGTACGTGTTGTTTGTACGGCGATCCCAGGCATCCGTGATGTGGCCACCATACATGATTTCACCGAACAGATAGCGCAGGTCATCCCACGGAACTGAGACGTTGTTGTCCAGGTACGAATGCAAAATGTTGGCACAAATAGTGAGATCTCCTGTGTTGAAGCTGTATGCTCGGCTCCAGCCTTGCTGTCCAAATCGCCGTCGTCCCAGCACAATTGCGTGGAACCAACACAGCGCGAACAAACAAGCTTTGAACTCTGCCGGTTTAGTGCAAGCCTGCACCTTGTCTTCGCCGAAGTTAGCCCAAGCACGACGTAGGTTGGATTGGATGTCCGAAGGTGCCTCGTTAGCCACCTTGATACAGCTCTGAAGCAACGACTCGGGAATGTTCAGCATGTCGGGCAACGGGGGCGGTTCGGCAGAGATGAAACATCGGAAGAGATCGTGTGCACCTTCAGTAGCCACCTCTTCCAGCTGACGCTCTAGTGTCGGCAACCACGACTGCATCAAGTGCACATTCTGCAGGATGATCCAGCCGCCCTCCGTGCTCAGTCGCTTCAATGCCTCGCCTGCGTATGCCTCCTGGCCTTGCCCCATGGAAATGTTGATAAAGTTGTTGTTCTCCAGACTCACGCCATTCGCTTTGCCGAGCGTTTCGACCCATGGCGTCGGATCCACACCAGGGAACAGCACAAAGAAGATCGGAATGCTCGAGTTCGTCTCGGCATATGTCGTCTCCATATTGAACGGTGGCTGGGTCACATACTCTTCGCCTAGTGATTCGAGGATGAACGTTCGCAATGCGTTCGTAACTCGATCAGGTCGCATGGCACGCAACAGTATCAATCGTTGGAAAGCGGTGAGCTTCACAAAGTCGCCAGGAACCTTCTGTCGCTCGGCATCTTCTGTAGCAAACCACTTGCGCCACTCGTCCGGGTCGTTTTGAATCGCATCTCCCAGTCCTTGGAACGCCTTTGCACTCTCGAGCGCTTTCAATTTTGCCCAGATGGCTGCGATGAGCCACTCGGACGCCGACCCAGCATTGCCTGCATCCGGATGAGCCTTGCTGATGAGGAAGTACTCGACTTCGGAATCATTCAACAAACCGTCCTTCAGCAAAATCTTGAGGCACAGCATTGTCGCGACCGTGAGTTTGTTGCGCTCGAAGAGTCCACGGCGAACGTAGTTGTAGACGCACGAGGTGATACTGTCCATCAGCACTTGGCAACGTTCCTTCATCTCTTCATCTGTCAGGTCTGGGACTGCAGGCTCACTGTCCTCAGCTTCTTCATCGCCGCCTCCTGCTCCACCTTCTGTTGCTGCAGCGGCCTCGGCTGCAGGGGCCGCTTCACCTTCTGCACCATCAGTCTCGTTGGCAAGGAGGGTTTTCGCTGGTGGGGCGCGATAGATCCCAGACAAGAAGACCTGCTGGAACGACGCCAGTGAGTAGATGTAGTACGAGTGCACCTTGCTGATGTCGTTCATGAGGAAGAACAGCAGAGAGCCTCGCGCGGCGATGCTACGGTACTTTTCACTCGTGATGTTCACGGACTCTTGCGTCTTCTTAGCAGCCTCCATGTTGTTCTGCGTGCGCTGAGCTTTGTGCTTCGTGTCGCTCAGAATCTGAATAAGAGGCTGGTTGTTCGTGATATCGTCGTCGGCACTAGCCAAGTAGAAGAGGATATCGTCCTCGAGCTTCTTCAGCTCGATCTTGCCGTTGTTCTGCTCCTGGATCAGCTTTTCGCGTTTAATAGCCAAATCCTGCCGTTCCTTCGAGACGACCAGGTTCAGCAACTGGTCTTCCAGTCCAAGCATTGTGACAGTAAAGTTCACGATAGTACATTCCGCTTGGATCTCAGGCGGGTAATGCGGGTTGCCCAACTTCGTGTGCAGGTACAAGTGGAAGTTGTCGTTGTACGGAACGGAAGCATCGCCGATTTGGATTTCGTACCGAGCACCACGTCGCGAAGTCGAGCGCTGGATCACAGGTGCCAGGATGGGGTCAATCTTCTCGCCCAGGTTCTCGATCATGAAGGCGCCGTCAGTACCAATAGCAGTCTTAAGGCGCTCAATCCACATCTTCTGGCCCACTCGGACAATGATGAGGTTGTTGTGTGCCTCCATCTCACGGATCCACGCGATAGCCTGCAATTGCGGATCGACGATAAGCGGTCGTCGACCCATAGACACGGTGGTCACCACGATGGCTCCATTCTCCGTCGACACACGATCCGATGGGAGCTTTTGGGTGTTCCATTGAGCAATCTGTGCGTCATTAGTCAGAATGAGCAGCGGGTTGGCTTCTTCGGACATTGCTATGCTTTCGCCACCGGCAGCAGTCCGGAGGTATGGCACCCAGTGCTTGTTAATCAGTTCATCACGGAACGGCTTCGTGAACGGACCAATGTACGAGATAAAGGCTGATGCAAGCAGCACGTCGCCCACCAGCAGGTCCTTCTCCTTCTGAAGCTGCAACACGTTGATCCCCCATCGAACGTTTTCGCTCGATAAATCATTAGTCAGTGTGCCTGCCAGCTTCATCTTGCGGTTTCCAGTTTCGACAGCGTTGATGGCATCTTCCTTCTCCTTCTCCGCTGCAGCGGCTTCCGCAAGCAGCTTGTCTAGTTTTGCCTGTAGATCAGCGACGAGCGCCGTCACCTCGGCCAGACGAGCATTAGCAGCCTCTAACTCTAGGTTAGCAGTGGCCAAAGCTTGACGCTTAGGCTCGACTGTAATAACGATATCGTAGTACATGACAATGTTGATCACCCACGAACACAAACCGGCAGCAGCCTTGTTCTTCGTAAGGATTGTGTCGTAGTTGAAGTGCTCCATCTCCAAGAACACGCGCACCTCCTTCCAGTTGGTGAGAGGTACCTTACCGTCGTCCACCACTTGCTTGAAGCCAACCAAGTACTCGATGTACTCGGGAATGTTACCAAGAAGTTGTTTCTTGGCTGTGTCCCACTTGACGTCCTTCACCTTGCCGGTCTTGGTGACTTGCACGTTCGGGTGCACACCCGCTAGCAGCACCATTGTGGCTGAGAACACATCATCGACGCCAGCAGGAGGCTTCGACATGGTCTTACACTCGCCCAGATCCTTCTTGTTCAGCGAGTCAAGAGCAGCCATAGCTTGTTCGACAGCAGGTTCGGCCTTTGCGAGATCCTCCTGCGTCGACCGCTGCTTTTCCGTGACTTCTGTCTGGATGATCGCACACTTTGCAGCTTCGTCGCCGGCCTTCTTACTTTCTGTTTCCACATTGGCCTTTTCTTTATTGACAGCCTCGGCAATACCGGACGCCACAGCCTTCTTGTCTTCCGCAGCCTCAAGAATGACCTTGAGCTCCACCTCAAGTCGCGACACGGTATCTCCCGTCTCTTTAAGCTTTTGCAGGCCCTTCTCTAAGCGATCAATGGCTGCAGCGTACTCCTCCACTTTCTTGCGCAGAATCTTCTTGTACAGCTGAAGCAGCTCAAGATATGACTTCGGCGTCGTGTAGACGTGTCGGCGCTCTACCTGGAAGAATCGCTCGGCGCAGATATTCACCGACTGGAACGAGAACGGCATGAATGTCTCAATACCTGCGCGTGACTCATCGGATCCAAGCAAATCTCCAATCTCCTTCAGCTTTTCACGACCAACAGAGAGCAAAGCCTCCTTTGGCCACGGCTGGAACCAATCGATAACCGTGCAGTTCACCAGTGCAGGGAACTTGCGCGCACGGTTTCGGAAGTCATCACCGACGGGGGAGAAGCATAGACACAGGTGGAGACGCTTACGAATCTCCGCTTGGAAGAACTTGATGACCTCCTTTCGGTCTTTCGTCCCAGCTACAGGCGACAGCAAGTTGACGATATTATCCATATCTTCCATCGCAAACAGATCCGGAATCTCGCCCGAGGCCAACAGATCGTTCAAGTAGATGAGGAACTTCTCGTTGGTAATCTGCGAATCCGTGAGCATGAACACAACGCCTCCATCCTCTTCGTTGCGAGAGAGCATCTCCACCACTGCCATGTGCATTTTGCGCAAGTCTTCCTTGAATTCGTTCTCGCCGTACTTGGAGCTGATTGTAATCTGACGAACAGTGTAGCCGCAGATATGCGAGGCCAAGCGCGCCAATGAACGCTTGCCACTACCTCCCACACCAACCAGCAGGGCATGTCCACTCTCATTACGCAGGATACGAACAATACGAGCCACGTGCTTCACAGCATCGTCGAAGAGATCCAACTGCATCGCAGTATTGTTTTCGTTGTTGTTGTAGTCACGCAGCTGGATTTGCAGATTCATCTTGAGATCGTCCAGATTTGTCCCCATGATCTGGTCGTACTCATTGTCTCCATCCTTCGTGAAGTGGCAGAAAATGAGGGGCCACGAGTTCTCGGCCGCATAGTACCGACTCGTATTGCACGACGCAAACGACTTTTTAACTTGCATCTGCACGAGCTGGTTGTACTTCTCGATGTCAGCCTTGCACACCAGTCGGTCGCCGTACACGCGCTCACTCTCGTGCAACCACAGCAGCACGAATTTCTCCTGGCTGTTGAAACGATCCTTCTTCGATGCGATGAGCCCTTGGAAGACATTGGACAAGTGGCGAACGTTGAACTCGTAGTGGAAGTTTGCCGCAGTCTTTCGGAACGTACTCACAACACTGGCGTGCAAGCTCAACGCTGCCTTAATGAGCGCGTTGGAGAACTGTGAGTTGCTCAGTTCGTCCGCGAAACTCGACAGATGCCCACCCAGGAACGTCTCGTAAATGGTGACCAAACTTGGTGCTTCAGGCATACCCATAGCAAAGGTACAGAAGTGACGTTGAAGTCGCGGGTCTACCAAGAACGAGCCTGCAGTGGGGTTCATTCCGGATACCACCTGCGTGTTCAAGATGTTCTGCGTCTGAAGCTTGATACGGTCGAACCAATGCCTGTACTCCATCACCTGTCTCAACAGCGAGATGGCACTCTGTGTGTTGTACGGATCCACCTCGGGCAGATTCAGATCATCTATGAAGTAGATGAGTCGTGCCTTGCCAGGTGGGCCCAGATTGATACCAGTCTTACGCTCGAGTTGTCCGAACATGGTCTGCTGCAAAATGGCACTCGTGGTGTAGAAGTTGAAATTGATGGTGCAGTAGCGGAACGCAGCCGTGGCTTCGTCTTTGCTGAGCTTCTTCAGCATACCCATGATGTTTTGCGTCTTACCCGTACCTGCAGGCCCACACACCATTACCGGTACGCTCTTTGAGATCAGGTTCTCGAGCCAGAAAGCAATAGATGCTGTCTCGGTGGTGGGCACAGTAATCTGGTTGATCGGACTTGGAGATACGTACGTCTCCGTGTAGAAGTAGGGACTCTTCGACCACGAGTTGAACTTGGAAGTCTCCGGATCCAGCCAGAAGTCAAACACCGTGTTGCTCGCAGACGCCACGAGCTTGACATCCTTCCATTGATTCTTCCACCAGTTGCTAAACTCTGCCGAGTAGTCCGTCCCATCGTCACTCATCGTAAGGATGGAGCCGAATGACCACACGCAACAGAATACAAATGTATTTTGCATCACGGTGTAGTCTTCCAGCACTTGAGGGGTCAACAGACAGTCGATCATATTCAACAAGTTCGTCACCAGTGTCGTCTCCTCCACGGGGACAACGGGGACAAGCTTCTTGCGGAAGAATCGAAGCGTTGTCTCGATGTACTGATCGAAAAGCCCCTGGAATTTGCCACGTGTGTCCGGAGTGAACATCATGTTTCGCAAACGGTGGTCGACAGGCTGTTGGCAGTGTCGATCTAGCCAACTGTCAATCATGCAGCGCCACTGGTATCCCTCCGAAGTTGAGATGTACAGGATACCAGCTCGAGACACGGTAGCCGGTGTCGCATACACAAGATCACGGATCTCGAAGATCATCCGCATGTGAACTTTCAGTGGAATACGCTCGTTCGAGGCGAGGGTAAGCATTCTGTTATCGTCCATGACAGAGTTCATAGACTCGATCCAGTTAGCATCGAGGTCGCCGTCCAGAATAATCCACTTGGGGTTGTTATCTTCGTCACCATTATCACGGCGCCGAGAGCCCAGGTCACGCATGATACGCGAAAGCAGGCCATCTTTCCATTCACGCGTCTTCAGCACGATGTATCCGTACAGTTCGTTTGTGCTCACCGATTTCGGGTTCAGGTCTTGCACTTCCATCGGCGTGCCCATGATCTCGCGAGCCTTTTTCAGCGTCTTCCACGTCTCCGTTTTGCCAGACGCCGGGGGGCCCATCACAAAGACGCAGTGCCGAATTGCAAGCAATTCGGACAATTGCACAACCTTCAGCATAAACTCTGGCCGCGGTGTGTTGCCAATAGCTTCTGAAGCGCCCTGTACCATGGATTCAAGCTCCATATCACGCTTACGTGGAGGATCGTTACGTACATCTACATTAGGACTGTCACGCGGGAACAGATCTCCGAGGAGACCGAAGAACACGACCATATCCTCTGCAACGATCTTGGGGATGTTAAAGTCTCGCAGCGCACGCATGAGCAAATCCGTCTCAGGAATGTCCGGCTCCGCGCGCTTGAACGCACCGGCGACACACAACACACTTTTAACAGCTCGAAGCCCCCAATCGTAGTGAAGTTGTTTGGACAGGAGCTGCCCAAGCAACGAATACAAGCCGTAGAACTTGGATGCCAGGATCTTGGCCTGTGTGAATCCTTCTGCCATTAACATGTTCTCGCAAATTAGCACCAGATCGGGCACCATGACAGTCATGGGACGGAACAATGCCTTGAGGCCTTCAGGCAGCTCCGAGCGTCCCAGGTAACCGGGGTTCATCGTGATGAATGCTCCAACCGTCGGGTCTAGCATTACCCCATCATTCTCCAGGATAAACTTCTCGTCATCAGCTTTGCATGCATCGCACACAGCCTTGAATTGGACAGAGCACACGGATAGCACTTCTGGCACGAGTCGATTAAATTCATCGAAGCAGCCCCAAGAACCGGACGACGCCAGTCCTTTGAAGATATTTCCTAGACTCTTGAAGTCCATTTCGGGCGAGCAGTTGAACACATAGCACACTTTTCCCAGCGCGTTCGCCAAATCCTTGGTCGTCTCCGTTTTGCCTGTGCCAGCGGGGCCAGCAGGAGCACACCCCATCTGCAAGTTCAGCGCCTGTGTGGCCGTCACGTAGATTCGATCCGTCAGCGGGGTAATCACAAGTCGAGGACCATTTCCGAGATACTCGTAGTCGTACGGAATGCCAGCGTCACAGATCAAAATTTGAGCTCGAGCGTTGTTCGCTCCACGGAAGGTACTATCACGTTTCAGGAAACTGCCTGCTGCTGGTGAGAAGTAGTGTTTTAGTTGCGACTGCCACTGGAAGTGCGTTGCCTCCTCCACTCCTGCACGGATCATGTTTGCCACAATATCTCGACCGTGGGCATCCATCGTAATGAGCACCATCACACGCTGTCGCTCTGCATACGAAATGTTACTTTGTGTGAGCTTAATCAGGTCTTCTAGCTGCTTCTCCTGCATCTTGTTGTAGTTTATCAAGGTATCTTTATCGCCGCCCTGGATACCACGGAAAGCACGCTCAACTTCTTGAACGTAGTGCACTCCTGCTGCGAGCAGGATAATTTGGGCTGCATCCATGGGCTTGTTCGTGTCATCTTTGAAGTTAATCCACTCAACCCGAGGCATTTCAGTGTAGGCTACCAGCGAGCGTTCAATGTGCTTGAAAAGCGTCAGCCGCATGGCACGCATGATCGTCTCCAGATAAATCTCTGCCTCCCCCTCGAGCACCGGGGCCTCAAAGAAGTCGACAACTTCGTGACCCACACCAGCCACAAAAGATGTAGCGACTGGCCGTTCGCCGGGTCCACGATCCACGAGGGTGAGAGTCTTGGTTGCCAGATAGATTTTAGAGCAGTGCGGCATGATACGGTCCGGGTGTGATCCGTTGGAGAGAATATCGAGCAAGTCTGCTTCGGACATGAAGTAGAAACGCGGGAACTGGCGACGACGCCCGTCGAGGAACTCTTTCAGGCGGTGCTTGCACAGCTCAAGCTTCTCCACAATCATCTCCAGTCGCTTAATGAGACCTGGTTCCGTACATGCCTGCTGCACTTTAAGCATTTTCAAAGCAGTCTTTAAGATTTGGCGGACCTCTCGATCAATGTCTTCGAAGTCGGATGTTAGCTCGGGCAACTGCTTCTTCACTTCTTCGGACTGAATGAACAGAGGCTCCAAGTAGCTCCAGGAGCGCTGGATGTCGCCCAGCAGAAGCACAACTTCGTTGATAGACGAAAGGCCGATCTGAAGCTTTGCAACGCGAGGCTCAAACTCTGACTGATATGGTGACGCACTCATGCCTTGTACGTCAATTTGATGAGTTTCAAGGAGCTCAAAGTTCTCTTCAGACACCTTCAGAAGAGGAACGATGTCTTCTTCCGAAGCACCGGGGTTGTAAGGAGTCATTTCCCAGTTCACCTCAGCCCACAGAGCCTCGAGCTCGATCAACCGAAGCTCGAGCTCTTGCTCCTTCTCCGCCTCGTAACAAATTTCATTGATGTCCGAGCTGAAGTTGAACAAGTTCTTGCTCAGGATCAATGACAGTCGCTGTTCGGGGTCTTCGTCCGGTGTTGGAAACTCGCCCGTGTGAGCCATGATACGCTTCCAATGTCTCGGGCGCATGTAACTCGATGACACACATCGAATGATCGGGTGTGTCTTATCAAAGGCTTGACACTCCTTCAAGATGGAAGTGTACGCATCACTCCACTGGATACCTTTAGGGATCCTCTTGAGCTCTTTCAACGCAGACTGTACTTCAATCTGCAGCGCATTCACATCGACTTCTTTGAACAAAAAGTCTTGAGTTGCCTTGAAGAACGCTTTGGCGCGTTTGATGATGGCCCAAACGGTCTTCATCGCATCTGCATCTGCGTGCATGAGACCCATCATGCGAAGCGATTCGTTCATAAGCTGTGGGAACCCAAAGATGGAGCACAACTTGGTATTTTCCTCGCACTTTTTCATCTCCATGTTCCAGTCCAGGAGGTAACTCTCAATCTTCTCCAGGCCCTTGTCAGGCTCCAGCTTCGACGACCAAAAGTCCAGAGTCTTCAGAGTCTCCATCTTTTGAGTGATCATCTTCTCATATGCTACGATCTTCTCCTCGGTCTTCTCGCTGAATACCCGCGTTGGCTCCTGGACGCGCTTCTCAGTGACCGGAATTTGCTTCTCGACGTCAACGAAAAGCTTCTCCATGTTCTCGATTTCTACCAACTCTTTGTCGACATGGCCGCCACTCTTCTTGATATTGAAGAAAAGCTGTCGCACTTGGTCGAGGATTAAGTGGTTCGTCGCCTTCTCTGTCTCAAGCTTGCGAATGATTTCCTTGACCTTCCGCAGGGTCTCGAGTCCGTCTGTTTCGTTATTGGGGATGTCCTTCCGCAGATCAACAAGAATACGGCGGAATTCGCCGTTGCGTGTGTTCATCGTAGCCATCATACGACGAATTAAGTCTGGAGAATCGAAGTCTTTCTGAGTGGCAAGCGGCGGCAGACACTTTGTTTTATTCTCATCCGTGACGGGTTGGAACATTGCGGTGAACGGTGAACCACGGATGGGGCCAGCAATGCCACTGAATGTACCAGTGAAGTCGACTGAGATCTCGTATTTGCCAGCTTGGGGTGGAGTAAATGTGACAACGTAGGTGCCATCGTTCTTGTCGAGGATAGATGCAACTTGCTCCATTTCGGCCTGAGGCTCGTCACAATTCTTCAGAGTAATAGTAAACTCGTCCCCTCCACAGTCGCGAGGGTTGTCATCTTTGTCTCGAGACTGAATGATAAACGTAGTCGGCAGCTCGGCCAAGCAGTTGTCGCTCAGTGCAGCAATTAGACATGGGCCAAAGGCAAGCGACTTCGGGGCTGCCGTGACCGAGTGGAACTGGAATGATGTGGCGACGTTCGTGTACATGCCTCCTGACATGGACACCCGAACTTCTGAAGTCATGGGGCCAAATTTCTCAAAGCTGGGCGCAGTAGCTTGAAGAATGGTAGGGCTGAGTACAGTTCCAGTAACATCGACTGACCCTTTGGCAACCGCAAAGCGTAGAGTTGCGATTTGACCTGTGAAGTTGAAACCCGTGATCTTCACCTTGGCGTTTCCTGTGATCGGTCCTTGCTTCGGTTCGATCGATGAAATTGAGTACGGTGGCCCAACAATCTCGCTCGCATTAAGAACGTGCAAGTCGTTATACCAGCGGTTTGCCCACCCTCCGAAGAAGATCAAGTGATTGGCATTGGAATCGAACACCATCGCAGTATCAGCACGTGCCTTTGGGAGCTCTCCTTTCACGGGAGGGTTTAGCCATACCATGCTGCCAGTGTCTAAGACCGCCGTACTGTTCAGATACACTCCTTGCGCCGTTCCAGACTCAGCTAGATCTCCACTGTTGCCTCCAAACAAGAACACTTTCCAGTGAGGCACAGCTGCAACACTCACACACGTGTGGTTCCAGATGGGCGACGGAAGAGGTGTGTCCAACAAGCTCCAAGTCTTGGTTGGCAAATCGAAAACAAAGATGTCCTGGAACTGCTTGAAGCTGTTCCAACCACCGATGACCAGCAACTGTTCTTTGACTAAGCATGTCTGGTGACCCGAGCGTGGTTCAGGCTTTTCACCCTCAGTTTGAATCTCTTGCCACTTGAGCGAGTGCAAGTCTAGCGCGTGCAAGTCGTTGAAGTCGGTACGACCGAAACCATTGCCGCCGTAGCCACCAAACACGTACATCTTTTCGCCTATGAGTGTGGTACTGTGTGCGCCGCGGCACTGCGGCAGCCCCTCCCAGAAGCCCTGGGCATACTTCTGATCCCACACTTTCAACTCGGTGTTGAAGATCCAGAGGTCGTTCATTCGCTTTTCAGCCGCGAAGCCGCCGAAGATGATGATGTTCTTCTCGAATAAAATGGCGGAATGCCTCCATCGAGGTGCTGGTACATCGTCGTCGCCCTGAGAGCTTATTACCTTGGACCACGTGTAGCCTGCCAGCAAGCAAACATCGCTACATTAGTCTATGCAAGATTTGAAATGCCATGCGTTTGCTACTTCGCACTGATACCATTTGTGACGTCAAGTCGGAAGAGCTCGTTGGTAGGTCCTGGAGGCGACTTGTGATCGCACCCACCGAACATGTAGATGGCAGTCTCTGACTCCGAGCTCTTCAAGGTGAAAGAGTGTCCGGATCGCTTGATAGGGATCTCTCCATTCTGCTTCGGTGCAATCCACGCCAGCTCTGGCTCGCATCCATACCCGATCGGCTGTCAAAAGTGAACATTGAAGCACATTATCAAGAAGCCTCTTCAACCCGACAGACCCACATCAATACGTGACGCACCATTCCGGCGACTTTGCCCTGGGTGGGGTGGTATGCCTAGACTGGAACCTGCCTCCCGGATGGAATTTTTTCGCGCTATCACCTCCCAAGACTTCGACTTCCTGCTTTGCCCCTGCCAAATGCTATCGCTCCTTCGCCTCTGGCAGTATCCGAGAAGGAGCACACAGTGAGAAACTCCACGCGATCAGTCGGCCACACCCAGGCAGGCGCCATTCAAGGGGCGCGACGGGTTGCGCAGATCCAAGATTCACCGTATCCGTTAGTGCTAATCCTGCTTGGCAAACAAATACAAGCATCAATCAATCCGGGCATCCAGCATAAACTCCTGCTTGACACACCATTGTGTTCAAGCGCATGCTTTATTTCATTGCGGGTTGCTCTGCAATCGCGCCCTTCAATCCGCATGCTGTAGATGTGTAGACATCATCTGCAACGGGCACTCAAAACCACAACCCACTGGTAGCTATAGCGGAGGCCTCGACGCAACGGTTGCTCGACTTACTCAACGCCACAGGCAGTCAATCCACCTAGTTGTTGAACTTGAAGAAAATAATGTCGCCGTCCTGGACCTCGTACTTCTTGCCCTGCTGCTTGAGCTTGCCAGCCTTCTTGACAGCCTCTTCCGTGCCCACTGCAGGATATCAACAGCATGTAAACGTTAGTTAAGCTTGGGAAACGGAACAATCAGCACACGATTAATGCCAAACTTACGCTCTTTCAGGTCAGCGAACGCCTGGACTTCGGCCATGATGAAGCCCTTCTCAAAGTCCGTGTGGATGACACCGGCAGCCTGGGGTGCCAGCCGTCCCTTGCGGATGGTCCAGCCACGCACCTCGTCCTTGCCGGCCGTGAAGAAGTGGACCAGACCGAGCGCCTGGTAACCCATGCGGAGCACGCGGTTCAGGATCGACTTGTGGGTCGGGTTCTCCTTGAAGTACGTCTCCAGCTGGCCGCCGGCCTCGAGGTCGAGCAGCTCGAGCTCGAACTCGCAACTGAGCGGGACCACGGGCTCGTTGCCGCCACGCTCCTTGATGTACTCGGCGATCTTGGGCAGGTACTTGTTGCTCTTGCGCAGGTAGTCGCGCTTGCTCACGTTGATGAGGTACACGACGGGCTTGGCAGTCAGCAGCTGCATGGTGTTGAGGATCTCGACCTCGGGGGCCGTCCACGTGCCGAAGGACACGTCCTTGCCCGACTCGAGCCACTCGAGGATCTTGCACAGCGACTCGTACTCGACCTTCTTCTCCTTGCCGCCGACGCCGCGCTCGGCCAGCTTCTTGACGCCGGCCGACTCCTTCTTGACGCGCTCAATGTCCTTGAGACGCAGCTCCTCCTGGATGATCTTCATGTCACGCACGGGGTCCACGTTGCCCTCCACGTGGGTCACCTCGGTCGAGTCGAAGCCGCGCACCATGTGGTAGATGGCGTCCACGGCCTGGATGTGCGACAGGAAGGCGTTGCCCAGACCGGCGCCCTCGGCGGCGCCGCGCACCAGGCCGGCGATGTCCGTGATGGAGATGACGGGCGGCACGACGCTGGTGGGCTGGTACTTGTCCACGAGCCAGTTGAAGCGCTGGTCGGGCAGCGGCACCACGGCATCGTTGGGGTCGATGGTGCAGAAGGGGAAGTTCTCGGCGGGGATGTGCAGCTTCGACAGGCAGTTGAAGAACGTGCTCTTGCCCACGTTGGGGACGCCCACGATGCCGATCTTGACGTTGTTACCGGGGCGACCCAGGTACGTGCGCGTGGGCTGGCGGGAGGTGGAGGGAGGGGCGGAAGAAGAGCGTAACAGTTAGCGAGCGAGGGAGGGGGTCCGGGGCTGTTGGAGCGGGCATTTACCTCGTCGGTCTTCTTTCCCTTGGGCGGCATGGCGGCGGACTTGAGTTGGTGCTGAGTCTTGGAGACAATAAGCGAATGGCGCTCGTGAGCTTTTGAATTAACCCCACTGCAGCGACGAACCCTTTTCACCGAGGGGTAAATAATTAAACCCGGTTAATGTCGCAAAAGGATATGCAGGAGAATAGTGGTAGAATAGACGACTTAGTAGTGATATTAGTATGAGTACTAATGTACATTTAGCAGATATTATATCTAAGACTAGTAATAGAAAAAAATACAATATCTACCTTAGTAATAGTACTATCCTTGAAATCCCCACTACTATCAAACCCTAGTAATGCTATTCACATGGGTACAGTATTTCGAGTGGGTAAAGTAGCAGACACTGCATTCGCAATCGTTCTTGACCAATCATAAGCAGACATGGTAATTTCGTCCAATCGGCGATCCTGCCAAATCGCACGCACGTTATGAATACCGATAACCTTGAATCCTCTATCAACATGAAAACGATTCGAAACAAGAGGTCCAGCTGTTTTCAGTATGGTGCAGTCCCAATAGCCGATACACTATCACTGACATGGACCCCTCTATATGACTATGGGTGCACCAGCTGTAATTTCGGGCGGAAATTTCTGTTCGAGGCCGCCGGCCATAGCGGAAACGGAGTCGGCGACTGCCCACGACTACTGACTCGCACCTACCTCGGACGCCATGACCGGACGAAGCTTCCTGCTGCTGGCCGTGCTGGCGGCCCTCGCGCTGCTGCAGCACAGGGCGGTGGGCGCGGCCGTCGACGGCGTGATCGTCGTGCGCGGCAACAAGCTCTACAACGCCAAGACGGGCGCGCGCTTCTTCATCAAAGGGGTGCGTTCACAAGGATAGGAAGGAGCCAGCGGCCGGACACGCTAACAGCAAAGCACTGCTCGGCGCCATATTCAATAGAGAGGGGCTAATTAATATCTGTGTATCGTACGCGCCACGCAGATGACGTACGAGTACGCCGTGAGCGACGATTACTACGACAAGTACTCGAAGGCCATCATCGCGGAGAACCTCGCGGGCCTCAAGTACAACACGCTGCGTCTGTACAACATCAACCCGACGTCCTCGTACAAGAAGTTCATGAACGACATGGCCGACCTCGGCGTCTACGTCATGGTCTCGGCCTCGCCCGACAACGACGCCTACTATGGCAAGTACCGCTACTCGACCATCACCAAGAAGCTGAGCTGCTCCGGGAAAGTGTCCTCGGGCGACGGCGCCAAGACCGTGGACCAGACCGAGACGTGCTACCCGGCGCTGCTGCTAGAGTACGGCAAGAAGATCATCCAGAACTTCGCCCAGTACGACAACACGCTGGGTGTTGTCGTGGCTAACGAAATCATGCAGGCCGATCTCACGGCCGGCTCGTGTGTCAAGGCCTACGTGTCCGATCTGAAGAATTGGATGACGGTCAACGGCAAGAAGATCCGAATTCTGCCGCTCGCCTACGCTGCTGCCGACAGTAGTAACGGTAAGGTC
Source organism: Phytophthora pluvialis (assembly GCA_001314425.1). Lineage (NCBI taxonomy): Eukaryota > Oomycota > Peronosporomycetes > Peronosporales > Peronosporaceae > Phytophthora > Phytophthora pluvialis. The sequence continues at coordinate 49,663 of LGTU01000044.1, read as the reverse complement.
TCCAACGCCGACGACTACCACGTGATTAAGATCCAGGGACTGCTCTGCGGAGACAAGATGACCAACGGTTTAATGGCGGAGAGTATCGATATCTACCTAATCAACGAGTACCGTTGGTGTGTCGACTCGACGTTCGCCGAGGCGTACCAGCGCTACATCGACATGGCGCAGGGTATCCCCATCGTCGTCGCCTTCGGCGAGTATGGCTGTAAGACTTCTTCTGCGAAAGCTCGCGACTGGGGAATGATTCCGTACATGTACCAAGAGCCCTCGAAGACCAAGGAGTTTACGGCCGTTTGGTCTGGTGGTCTGGCTTACTCGTATGGTGAAGCCAAGCTTGCGTCGGACTCGCTGTTCCCAATGTTCACAGGTACACTTGCTGCGCGCCTTTTGCTATCGCTCATTTTCATAATCTGACTTTCTATCCGTAGGTGGAAGCACGGATTTCTTGTCGACGCCCAGCTCGAAGTCCACGACGGATTACACGAACCTGAAGGCCATGTTTGCCAAATACTCGGGCTACACGGACAATGCAGCGTGGACTGACACCACTATATGCACGTGGAAGCCTACCGTGGAAACGAAGACACAGTCTACCAACACGGCGGCGACCAAGTACGGCTGGATCGTGAGCAGCTGCTCGGCGAGCAACCTGAAGATTTCCAGCTCCGACTCGTGGACTTGCTCCAGCCGTGAGGGCGTGATCTGCACGGACAGTGGTGACACGTGTGATGTGACCTTGAGCAGTTCCGTTGGTACGACTCAGGAGAAAATTTGCGGCACGTACGAGGTCACCAGCGGTGGTGGTACTTGCGATACCACATCCGACTGCGGTGGCAACGGCCAATGCAAGGAATCGAACGGCACCAAGTCGTGCAGCTGCCTCTCCTGCTACACGGGCACCGACTGCAGCGTTAAGGATATTAGCACGTGCGCTTCTCTGAGCAGCTCAAAATCGGCCCCCCAGACCATTTTCGTGGGCGTCGGTGTGTTCCTGGCCGTCATGGCGGTTGTCTTCATCGCCCTTGGCGTTGCTGCGGCCAAGAAGAAAGCTGGTAAGTGTATTTCCTGCATCGTGCCTCAGTATATGCTGCTCTTTAGTCTGACGTTGTTCTGCTCGTGTTGTTGTTATTCAGATACGGACAGGCTGGCGCAGCAGGTGAAGGCTGGAGGCGACACCCAAACGAGCACTGCTGCCTTGTAGAGGCGCTAGATCTGCTATATTGTAGTGAGCATGGTAGCTACCAGCGCCGTGCTTACCAACCAATGAAGCGCCATGACGAGTGCCGTAGTGGCCAATCGGTACCATTTGTTGCCTCTCGGTGATTGGTCTCGCTTGATGTGAGGTAGGCCCCACCAGCTTAAGGTTCTTTTACTACCAGCACCCATGGAACAAAGCATTGGCACGTGTACGAGACAAAATGTTCACTTATATTCACTAACGAGTTTATCAAACTTCATTAAGTAGGTCTTGAAGGTGACCTTGTTCACTGGTGGCGGCGGCAAAAGGTGGCGAGGCGAGTGTAGGCGTCCGCCAGCACCTCGTGCGGCGCCGAGAAAACGATGCGGAAGTAGTTGGTCATTCCGAAGCACTACCAACAGCACAATAGAGCAAGGTTAGTCGACGTAGCATCACAGGCAACTTGATCAACAATCGACGGTAGCTTACCTGGCCGGGCAGAACGAAAACAGACTCTTCATCTAGCAGTTTCTGCGTCAGGTCGAAGTCGTCCTTGATCTTCGTAAGAACGTCGGTTCGGACTTTTACCTGCAAAGTAGTGAAACAACAGACAATGAATTTGCTGAAATGGTATATCCGGTACCAGCGTTGCAGTACTACGTACCATTGCGTACATCGCTCCTTGAGGGACCACCACTTCCAGACCTGGGATCGTCATCAGGGTGTCGATGGTAAACTCGGCATTTTCCTCCAGCGTTGTGAAGTAGCGCGTCTTGAAGTCAAACAGCGACTGCTCTTCGGCACTCCCAGCAACCGGTGTCAGCAAATCAGGGATGGTACTCTGGTGACAGTCATCAGCAACAGCACGTGAGCTCAAGTCTTAACACCGGTCGCCAGTGAAGAGAAGATCTTACCTGGACTAGAGAGTTCGCCCCAAGGATATTTTGCGACAGTTTGAAGTACGCGGTGCGCACGTCGTTCAAGATGTTGTTGCGGTCGTGCACCATGATCCAGCCGACTCTCCAGCCGGGGATCAGGAATTGCTTGGCCAGGCCACCCACCGCCACCACGGGAACCGTCTTCGTCAGTGTAGCCATGGGGAAGAACACGTTGCTTCCGAATACCATATCACCGTAGATCTCATCCTAGAATTCGAGTGATACAAGTTAGAAAAGTGACCTCCTACATTTTGAAGGAATGCCAGCTTACCGCAATGATGGGGATCTTGTTGTGTTCGGCGAAAGCAAGGATTTTCTCCAAGTGGGGCTACATGACAAAGTCGAACGGTCAAACATCAGATACGGAGGTCCACATGACAATTCGCAATACCGATAGCTCGCATCCCTTACCTTCGAGTACACGCTGCCGCATGGGTTCGACGGGTTGTTCACTAGGATAGCCTTGGTGTTGTCATCCACCAAGGACTGCATGTTCTCCAGGTCGACTTCCCAATTACTCTCCGGCTGTCCCCACCAAAATACACAATGCATCAATACACGTACCCACCACAAAGGAGATTGAACTTGTGGTAATCTTACCTTGAGGTTGTAGAACCTGCACTCGACGTTGTGCGCTTCGCAAAGTGCTTGGTACAGCGGGAATCCAGGCTTGGGGAGCAGGATGTTATCACCAGGGTTCAGCAGGCCTCGTAGAGCAATCTCGATAGCACCCGAGCACCCACTGGAGATAATGATGTCGTCCATCGTCAACGGAGCTCGCACGTTGCCATAGTGCTGCGCAATTGCTGCACGAGCTGCCTCGGAGCCAGCGGAGTGGATGTAGCCATTGTGTTGCATTGAACTGGCAAAGAAAACAAAAGGAATTAGTTTCCAGCTTACACAAAAAGGTGCAAGTGATACTGTTGCAGTCCACTAACCGAGTGTTGCGGACGATCGCTTGAACCAGGACATCGGGGCAGTGCAAGTTGCCGAACACTGTGGGGTCACCTATATAAACGCCATAATCAGTCAAGGGAACGTTAGTGTACCGATCCCGAAAACTCGAGATCGCAAGTATTGGATACCCACCCAGCGACAGCGGGATCAGAGTCTTGGTCGACGTCGCGGGCTTCTTAATGTTGTCGACAATCTTCCGAATGGGGTTGGAGCACAGCTTCGAGAAGTCGGACGGCAGCACATTCCACTGGAGCTTCTCTTGCCGCTTGGCGTCCACCATGGGGACGTCGAAGGCGGGGTCGTTGGAGGTGGTGCGCTTGGTCATGTCGGTGGGCGATACTTGGGTTGCGAGGACGAGGCCAATTGGGAAATGAGATTGAGGAACAAGCACCCCAGTCTGGGATCACATGCGTTCAATCGTGCTGCGCTGACGCTGCTAATCTTGCTGTTGAGACGCACAGCCCTATCTACCCGCTGGTGACGGGTACCGACGTCGGCCAATCACTGCGGTTCAACATGTTGCTTTTCGGTGGTCGAGCGCGCCGGGTTCAACCTAGGGTAACGGCTTCACGTTGAACCAGGTGCAGGACGCTAGCCAAACAGCGACCGGTACATGTGCCCAGCGCAGTCTTGGCGGAACTGTGCTACTTTGGTCACAAGCTGCTCCTTGATCACCTCTTCCTCGTCTCCAAGCGCGCCAAACAGCACACCAAGGAAATCGGGCTCCAGATCCTCACTCTCCCAGCATTTGGTCAAGACCGCCACCAAGTCAACACTAGCATTCGCTAGTAGTTTCCGCCAATACTCAGCGTGGTTTGTTGCCAGAAGCCGCTGTGTCTTCATGAATGCATTGCTTTCCAGTGACATCATCACCCGTTCACGACCGTCTTGATCGCTTGCCGCAAAAATAGCTGCCACCGCACTACTGGCATCCTCACACGCTCCTGACGAAGACCACAAGGATACTAGACGTGACTCACATTGCTGTTTGACCAGCTCTTCCAGCATGACACGGGCGTAGTAAGGCACCATGCGTTTATCTGCTACGAGTTGTTCTCGCGCGCCATCCCACCAGTAGTTGACGGCAATGGTAAACTCGGCCGAGTCCACCTGGTGCCACCACCCTTCAGGGATTACAAGTGCGTCTGCAACAGGACAATCGTCAAAGTATTATCATGACCACGGATCAAAGCGGAGTACAAGAACAGAGTACTATACCTCCTGCCGTAACGTCGAATGTCTGGGCCGGTGCCTCGGGGAATCGCTTGTGCTTCTCAAGGTCGGGCTGCACGATGTTGACTTGGCTGTGATTCACAGACTTGGTGTGCACCGGGAACGGATACAGCTTCGCCATGTCCGACGGAGGATAGAGAGTGACAGTCTTCCTCCCGTACAAAACGACCAGAATGTTTTGATACGCGTCATAGTGCAGCGTCGTCCGGCCAGGTTGCACCGTCATCCACAGATTCACTTGGGTCACAGGTTTGTCCTGTAGACACGTCGGTCTGCCACGTAGCACACAAGCAACGGGTCAAACTCACAGAAAAACGAGATGCCAATGACTCGAACGCCTTACAAGCGGAAATCGTCCATAATCGCCGGTAGAATCGCCTTGCTGCACGTTGCATCAGGCTTGAGCACTGCGATGGGGCACTGAGCCAGATAAAACTCCAGGTCGTCCACCGTCTGTAGCCAATGCGACCGCTTGTTGAACGTTGCTTGGTAGTAGTCAACGAAGTCGCCAAACTTGAGCTCCACGCTTTGCCTGGCCTTCTCGTTGCCGTAGTAGCAGCCACCCGATCGCTCTTTGCATGCAATTTCCACCACTAACGCACACCGTCAGCAGGAATCGTTTCAATTGACCACTAAAAAGACCGCTCTGTTCTCACGAGTATCGCGGTGCGACGCATAGGATTCGAGCAGATGCACAGACTCCGGAGTGAACTGCGGCAGTTGCGTCGGCTCCACGCACTGAGCCGCGAAGTCTTTGAGGTGGACCGGGTCATGAGCATTGGAGTCCATCGTGGTCGGGGTTTATAGCTTTTACTGGGGGGTTGTCCCGCGACTGGGCGCCACCACATCTGACCTTTTACAACCCTTTTTCACCACTTTTGTGTCCCGCGCATCTGTCTCACCTGCCCCCAGTATCCCGCACAAAAGCTGTGATGCCCTATCGTCGATCTCACTCGGAAGCGTCACTTGGCGAAGGCAAGCACGTTGGCTTCCTGCACATCGATCTCAACGCGTACGACGGCTCGTGCAGCCGCTGCCTCACCTCCAGAACGATGCAACCGACGTCCACCATGCTAACAGTCGCTACAACGTACCATTACGCAGGTTGCCATATCCAGCATCGACATGCATCCCTCTGCGCAGCAGGCTTGCATTTCCAAGCTACTTCGAAGTACTCAATACTCGCAAGCGATCATCAAGTGTGTGCAGCTCTGCAGAGGTGATGGCTCTAGGATGGCTACATTATGAAGAGAGGGGAGCGACGTCACAGGTATGTTGAGAAGACAGAAACACTCTATTACAATGAAAAAAAGTGCTCTTATCTGCTGACGTATTGCTTGCACGCATGCAATGTGGATTGACAGACCAATCTCCACATCGCTTCTTTCGCTGGTGGCAGCTAGCGCATGATGTCTCCTTTCGTTTGCGTGGTGTGGTCGTTACTGAAGATAGTTGTGCGGGGTCCACTGCATTTGCCTTCTGTCGTGGTGCTGTGGGAGGCCTTAGACGGCAACGGAGCGCATTCAGTGAGATTCGCGAGTCTGGATCTGGATAGAGCTCTGTGTACTCACGATATATGCGACTCCATTTTCCACTTCTGTTTGGTAGCTCGCCTTCTAACTTACGGAGTTCATCGATGTGCTCTTGGGTTATGAAGGTCGGTACATGTGGTGATGACGTTGGTCGTGAGGCACCAACGGAGGCAACCTCCATTATCTTGGACGGTGAATTGCTTGTTGCAGGCAAAGTGCTCGTGTGGCTCTGGTTGGCTGGATAAGGATTGCTGCATTGTTTGGCAGAGCTGGTGTGGATTGAATTGGAGCTGCTGGGAAGAGGTTGAACATTTGCGTCACCGCCGACAAGTAGTGGAGATCGACGTGCCGTCGTCGGAGTTAGTGTCAGGTCTGATGTCGCGGATTGCACGGCAATGTCTACACCACAAAATTGATGGATAGCATTGTCTTCATCGACATCGTTCGCATCTGTGAGAGTACGCTGCGCAGGCGCTTTACTACTGAGAGCTCCACCTGTACTTTGTTCGCGCATGGTGGCTATTAGCTCCGGTGGCAGTTTGAGCTTGATCTTCAGAGATGCACCACGGTTTGAAGCGCGCTTCATGTTCTCCCACCTGGCCAGCAGATGCGCTGTGGATTTTCGATGAATACCGCTGCAGACACAACTGGCGAAGTCATAAATCTGGACGAATACTTGTCGTTTCTTCTTGAGTCCATTCAGCTCTCGAAGAGCTCTGAAGAGGTCAATCTGAAAAGCTTGTTCGTAACCCGTGAGATCATCACATGTCGAATCCTCAGTTGCAAACTGAAACAATTCTCTAGCTGAAGCAGGGCTCGACTTGCTTTGCGCTCCCGTCTCGCGCTTCGACAGACCATCAACTTTTGCAGCTAGCGTGGCGAAGCTACGGCGTCTCAACTCCAGCTGCTTGTTGGAATTTGACGTCACTACTATGTTGTACATGATGGTGGTGACAAGTGTACATTCCGCCCAACTCTCGCCAGACCTCGCTTGTTCGCTACGGAGCTGCTTGAGCAGCGCCAATTCTTCCGCTGAAAATCCTACTGCTGCCTCGTACTCAAGCTCGGTGAGACATAGCGAGTTGAAGAAATCGGCTTTCGGTAAGCGACTAGTGCTGGAAAACACGGCTTGTTTGGACAACAGTTCCTTGATGCTGGTGCGGTGCTCGTGCGCTCGGTGCAAATTCAGCTCTAGTGCAGCAGTATCGACTCTAGCCGTCTCGAACAGCTGTCCCCATTGCTCAAATACAAAGTCGTGCTCTGTGGTCGAACGATATTGCGGAGGTGGGAGTGGTGCGGATAGAAGTTTCGACACAAATTCCAATTGAGGAGACTCGGGAATTGTTCCTCGGCACAAACTAGCGGTCTGCGCCAGTGTAACGAGATCCGCGTGTTCTAGCGGTGGATTGCGGCCGTACTTCAACCCGACTTTGAGATTGTGCCGCACAATGAATACGTCGAGAATGCGGAGCCCGACTTCGGCTGATACTGACCGAGCTAGCAGCTTCTTGAGGGCAGAATGAAATCCCTCCAGCTGGCTTGTGGATAGCACTCGAACGCTCTTACCGCCACCTTCGTCGTACGAGTTGGACTCTACGTACAAGTCGCCTTGACTTATCTGCGCCAAGTTGCTGTTCAAGCTTCCGCGCCAATCTTGCTCGCTGCAATTAATGTCATTGAATGAAACAGAACTCACTGCTTTTCGAACTTGAGTAGCCATTTCAGACGGCACACGCAAACTCTCATCAATAGTGTAAAGTGCTTCATGAAGCTGCTTCGCAAGGCGCTTTTTAGTCGGCTTGTCTTTCACCTTTTCAGTAAATCGCTGGATCACGTGAAAAGGGTCTTGGCGAACGCCCACAGAGCCACCGAATACATTATTCACCATATTGCGAACTGCGTTAGCGTTGTCACTGATGATGAAACACTGACTGGCAACTTCTTCATCTAGAATCGCGTGTTTCTTTACGTGCTCCAACAGCGCGCAGGTTTCGTCATTGTTTTCAGATCGGGTGTGCCGGCGTCCAACGATCTGTCCAATTTCGTTTTGGAGCAGCAATAACATCTTCGCGTCTTTCATGCTTTCTCTCTTGCCTGTACCGCCCGGCCAAACTTTCAACCGTTTGCAGAACTTGACGGGATGGTCCATCCGAAGAGCTCTTTTCACTTTGGTACATCTCATTATCTGCTCACAAAGAGAGCTGTAAATTCGTGACGTCTGCAGCCACGCTGCCGACAATGTTTCGGGTCCTAGAGGACTCTGCTTCGCGCTGTACTGTGGAGCTGACGGGGGTGATGGCGCCAAATACACTGGGTTGGAGAGCCGGTGGTTTTGTATTTGGTTTGCAAACAGGCAGAGCAGCTTGTAATACCGCTTTTCACGACGGCGCTTGATGTTTTCCACAGTACTCGACAATCCATTCGGAGATAGCATTCCCTCGTGCACAAGTTCCATCATCTCCTTCGACAAACCAAACTTCTTGGTTAGTACATAAGGAAAATGCATAAGCAGCTGGGCTTCTCGCTGTAGGTAAGCCGGCGTTACCGTCGAAAAGCAGCCTTTCGAGTCCCCAGAACACTGGTACTTGATGTAGAGAAAACGGCACTTGGTGTCCACCTCCTCAACCACTCGCTGCTTGTACTCCTTGAGTCGCGGTGTGCACGAGCACCCTGGCATCACACAGAAGGGCTTTTGAGAGCGATTGATGCACTCAGGAACCCACACGATGATTGGCCACGTAAACAGTGTTGACAGAAGAAAATCTCCACGCTTCGCTTCCGGATACTGCAGGACCGGGGGGAAACGTCTCCCTGCTAAAGCTTCGCTAGTAAGGCGTCTCACTTCCTGCTGCGATAAGTACTCGTCTGGAGGTTGTGTTGGCTGCATTCTGCTTGTACTGTAGCTGCCTCGTGCTGGCTTGCTGGATGGTGGACACACTAAGACTAATCGCGAATTTAATACTTGCCGGGTATCGGAGATCGGAGGTCGGAATCGGATATGTCGGGGCCGACATATCCAATAAACCTCGTGGTCAATGACCCTCGTGATGTGGTGCACACAGGTGCTTTTTACTGCGGGCTGCAAGCCCACCCTGTACTACTGTATGTGTGTCCTTGTGTCGTACATTATCATAGTTGTCTGCTAATAAGTCGCACTATTCGGTGGTGGTGGTGGTGATTCTAGTGATGGGATCGTACCGTCAACCATGGGCTCCGAGGCTGGCTGGCTATTCGGTGCTGCCTTGACTTCAGTCGTACACTTTGAGTGGCGCACGCAGTATCCAAGGCGCTGGGCCCATTTCTGGCAGCCTTGCTCAGCACAGCGCGACCCGCCACCGTGCGACCGGCAGAAACCCTTAGAGATGGCGCCCTTCGTGCAGTCAGGGTGCTGGCACCTGACACCTCCGCCGTGCGTCTTGCAGCAGCCGCGGGACTGCACGGCGCGCTGGCACCCTTCGACGCTGCAGAACTTGACGCCTCCGTGCGCGCTGCACTTGTGGCCGAACTGCGCCACGCGCTCGCAGCCAGCCTCCGCGCAGAGACGTCGGCCGCCGTGCCCCGAGCAAGCGTTGTTGAAGCGCGCGAACTTGGTGCAGCCTTCCACTTCACAGCGGCGCCGACGGTACCGCTTGGGAGCAGGAGTTGACGCAGCGTCTTCGGCCTTTACAGCGTCTGCACCTGCGGCTCGCGTAGCCTTGTCCTTGTCTTCCGCGTCCTTGTTCGACTCGGTCGGTGTCGCTTCAGCTGCAACTGCTGTTTTCGCTTCTGCGGATTCAGATTCAGAAGCAGTAGCGGTAGGAGCCGTGGCCGCGGCGTCTGCAGCGGCCGTTGCTGTTGCAGGAGACGCCTCCATCTCTCCCGAGTCCGGTTGCTTCTGCTTGTCCTTGGCTATCACGGCCGCCTGAAGCAGCGTGTCGATCCACTCGCGCACCGGGTGTCCCTGGCTGTCCGCGGGAGGCTGCAAGGCGGGCGCGTCCTGCTTGGCGGGTTGGCTCTCGGCTACCTCGCTCATTGCACTCGATGCGTTGCTGCTTTGGGATCTGTGCGCGCGGGTCACAGATTTAGTGGTTTTGGCGACATGTGCTTGGGGTGTTTTAAACAGCTGTGGCAAGCAATGCAGGCGACGCTTGCCGGCACCTTCCGTCGCGACACCAACCGGGACGGCGACGACGCCCCAAGTGCATGGCAATGTCCAATATGCTCGACGTCGAACGAAGCTGTCGCTGACGATTTATCGCTGCGTTGCAAGACGTGCCTGCGCTCGCGTTATCCGCAATGGTTGCGCCTAGAGGACTCGAGCCTGCAAGTGCGTCAGTTAATAAGCCCCACAAACAAAATACTGGTACTAATGCATTTGCTACACTAGATCGTGCTAGGATCTCGAGTGTTTCATACCAGTGTCGGTGGGTCCAAGGCCGTGTCCGTCGTCGTCGCCATCAACTACGCCCAGAAAGTCGTCACCCTGCTGCGAGTGAAGGCTAAACGCAGCGATCGGCAAGGCGGCGTCAGCTTCCACGATGTTGTGCTAAACGCATCGCAGATGCAGCAGCAGCTTGGGCCTTTGGACGCCGAGCTAGAAGAGGATTGTGTCGTTGATGACTACGGCGTCTGCGGAGAGTGCCGTGGTGTTTTCCGCGTTGCTCAGGGAGACCCGCAGTCTCAATTCGCACACGAGGAAAGAGTCAGCGAGCTGCAAAAGGAGGTCCAGCAGCTCGGCGAGCAGAAGCTGCGGCTTGCGAGAGAGAAGGCATTCGAAAAGGTCATTGAATGTACGCAGCAAGCTAAGGTGAAGGAAAGACAGCTTCAAGTCGCGAAGCGCGAGCTGGAGTTCCTCAGCCCCGTGTTCTGTCCATTCTGTGGGTGGTTAAACGCACCACCACCCCAACAATAATAATACATGGAGAAAGAGATCAGGGAACGATTTCTTTTAAATACTCAACGAGAACGTTCGGTCCTTCTGTCGGTGTCGAAAGTAGAAAGCAGCGCAGCCGTCCGGTACTTTCACGATTCCGCGGTAGCCAAAATCATGATGATTGAAGGGAATCCTTCTCTCGGATGCTGCTGCTGCAGTAATTGAATGGTCTTACATGACTGTGCAGCCAAACCACGAGTCGTCCAAGTCTTTCGTTGGAGCGCCATCCGCATCGTTGTCCAAGTGTTTCATGGCCGACGCGATATTGCTCTCGAAGTACGGGTGCCACACGTGGTCGTACAAGAATCGTGCCGTGAAGGAAATATCGTCCTTATACGCTTTAGCGACCTTGGTTCCACCCCAGACGCGACTCCGCTCCACGATCCACGGCACCATCACGCGCTTCGGTCTGGTCGCACGAAAAATCCGCGGCATGACGTATTTCTGAAAGGCATTTTCTGAGAATGCCAGCTCGATCGCAGGCTTGAAGGCCTGTTCTTCTAGTGCCAGCACGTTGAAGAGCAGGTGATTGAGGCGCCGAATATCGTCTTGCAGCATGCCCACACGAGTTTGCCACGAATCAGCAGACGACGCAGCAGAGAATACCAAGTCGTCTTCCTGAGCAATGATCACATCCACCAGCGCGAAAATGGCTTGATACAGAGCAATGATATCGCGCTTCTCCACGAACTTGATGACAACGAGCGGGAGGAGCACTGTCGTCTTCACATCGTGCTGATTCCGTACAAACTCAACGAAGTGTAGCTTGAACCAACTGAAAAACTCGCGTACGTTCCAATTCATGGGTGACTTCAAGTCACGACTGCGCTCCAAGAAGCGATCGATCACGTAGAGCGCATGTCGAACCGGTTCATGCAGCCCCAGTAGAAACTGTGAGTTCCAGCTCATGTCCACTTCGTCGTTGCGCGTCAGCACGTTCGAGAACACCACATTTTCACCCTTTCGCACCGGAGCCGATACCGGAGCACTCGTCACACTGGCAAAATCGTCCGACGACAGCTCCCTTCGGAGCGTGCTGGCGTCCATTCTCAACGGGCCAAGGCTCAGGATGCTGGACGGGGTGACCACCGACGAGCTTTCCTCGCTGCTATGCTCGGAAATTGCCGTCGACAGATTGCAGGCGCTTTGCTGCGTCTTGCTCATCATTGCAGCTCTAGCAGCTATGGTGTTCTGCTGCGACTCCAGCGACGACCAGATATTGAAGAACTCCATGTCGGTTGGGCCTTCGTAGCCGCTCTTGTAGTCGATCGTCGTGAGCACATGGGCTACCTGGCTGATGTCCACGAGCTGCTTCGACTTCTTGGTAGCGGGGACGTCCTTGGCAGTCTCGGGCGGGGACCAGATATTCGAATAGAAGACGGTCTCATCGCCCGGAAGGCGACGCGATTTCTTGACGCGTTCGCTCTTGGCCACCATTGCCAATCGGCTTTTCACGAGCGGTTTGCGTTTGGGGACGGCGACCGGCTTCATAGCCCGGCTGCAAGGCAGCACGGAGTCGTCTCGGTGTGCGGGCTTGAGCAGCAGGCGCTCTCTGCCAGGCAAGTCTCTCTGCAATTGAACTGGCATGGACTCCTCCCTTTTCTTGGTGTATGGATACACCCGCTTTTCACTCCCTTCTTCGCTCGATAGAGGGCAGGTAAATCCACCAGATGCCGCCGCGCTTACCACGCACCGTAGTTAGCTGGCAATGCGCCCAAAGTTGGTTGTGTCTTGGCGCTCGCTTGGCGTGAGATTCTCTGAGCAGGTGTCGAGGCAGACAGATGGGAACGGCCAAGTTAGCGAGAGAAGCGAGGCGTATCACAGTGAGAACAGCGCGTTGCAAACGGCAAGTCGCGCTTATCAAATGGGAAACACCAACCTGTCTCGACAACCGCAGCCACGATCGTTACTGCCAGTTTCGCGCTCGATTGAAGAATGAGGATAGTTTTGGCCGTCGCGGCAGAGAGTCACTGCGGCTCGGGGTTTCACAAGGAGACTGCCTACGGTAGGCCCTACCTGCCTTGCCACAGGAGACTTGTCTTGGCAAGTCTCAACCCAGCCACCAGCTGGGCAGGCAACACCATGTCTCGGCTTTCCAGAGAGCGGTCGCGGAGGCGATGGATGTGTGCGAGGCGCTCGCTGCCGGGCAACCCACAAGAAAACCGATCCCATTGGACGGGTAACTTTGAAGGCGGCGGCAGCGGCAGCGGCAGCGGCAGCGAGGTGTTCAGGGGTCAGCTTCTCGCGTCCAATTCCAGCACAAAATGCGATTTGCGGATAGCTTCAATCCAGCAAAGAACTAAACGCTCGCCGATGGCTGAAAAATTGTATGCGAGAGCATGCTAGCTAGGTATAGACGTCGAAGCAGGCTTGTATCAGCGGCGAAGCACAGCCGCGAGGGGTCCGAGTGTCTTAATACTAGTTCGGGAAATGCAGCCTGCACGACGTAGGCCGCGTCAAAGCAACATCAGATGCATTTGTTCATGTAAGATGCTATGCCTTGCAGTATGTCCTCACTGTATGTGACCGTTCCTCGCTATCCTAGACGGCGTGAATGTCGACAAGCAAGCACCAATGTGAAATCGATCTACAGAAGATCACTACCGCCATGCTTGTGAATTACATGTAGTACCGATGATATCAATACCTTATCGCCTCGATAACTTATGGTTTCTTGTCAACCAACGTAGTAACTCACAATTGAAGGCGACCACCGATAGGCGACCTGGTTTTCCGCCACTTTCCTAGGGCGGATTCTCGCTAGCCCTAGGATCCTCCTCGGGCTGGGACTGCTTGACGAGACGACATGGGGCCGTCTCGCCTCTATAATAGCAGTTGCGTCGACCTTGGCCAGCAACTTTCAGAGAGGTAGCAGGCATCGCCACACTGGCTACTATCATCATACGATGTGAGAATTCGAGAAGCACCAAGCCAAGAGGGTTGCGCGCTTGAGCTGACATTGGAGTCTCACCTCAGCGTGGTGTTGTTTTGACATCGCACACAGCTACTGTCACCAAATTGAGTTCACAATATTTGCCCAATCCAAATGCTTTGAATAAAACGCGTTCAGCCAATCACACTTTACTTACGTACACCACACAAAGATATATGATGTCGGGAAGAGTCGCAGTGCGCACTGATCGAGTTGAGCTGAGAGACCGACACGAGGTACAGCAGACAAAGAAAAACAGCAGCGCGACACCTTGACGCCGGGCCATGGGGCAGCAGGTCTCGCTTCCGGCCGCGGTGACGCAGCCGCCGGGCGAGCGCACGCAGCTGCGCCCGCTGCAGGCGCCCTACGTGCCGCTCTCCGACGTGGTCAAGGCCGGCGACTCGGGCGTGGCAGTGGCCTCAACGGCTGCCGAAGACGCAAAGGACGCTACGGACAAGATCCTTGAGTTCGGTGCCGCATTGCGCTGCCTCCCAAAAGGTAAAGATGCATTCAATAACCCCAGTACTAAGCACCATAACCTTCTGACATTGCTGCTGCTTGTTTGCTACCGACAGAGAGCGAAGTGTCCGGACTCCTGTCGACGCGCAGTCCGGAGCAGCAGATGAAGGAGCTCATGAGCTCCGTGGACTCGGTGGATGAGTTATTCCATCACATTTCTCAGCTGGCGGGACTGCCGACGCAAGACGGACTCGACCCTGCACGATCCGACGGGAAACGAGACTCTGGCGAGATGATGCCAGGTGTGTTCGACGCCCGCGTGGCCAGCTACGTGAAGAACTTGCAGAATGTGTACCAAATGACCAAGAAGGAGAAGTACCGGCACGAACAGCGACTGCTGGCTGCAAGGGTACACGCCATGTCACTGCGCAAAGTGTCGCCGCCGCCACTGCCACTACCAACGCAGAACTGCATGACCATGGGATGGGACCTAGTGGTCATGCTGCTGAAGGCGACACGGCAAAACAACCCAGAGCAATACGAACAAGCACTGCAGATGGTGAAAGACAACCTGGAGCCTCTGAAGCCGACTGCCTACGCGGATAGTATGTACCTCGCGCAGTCCGCGTCCTCGGCCTTTAATCTTTTGAGTGAATGTCTAGGAGATCTTGCTTACCCGGTCTCCGATGGAGGGTCTGAAGGTGAAGTGCACATCGGAGCTCGCACGATTGAGACACTGGCTGAGGTGGGACTGGCCCGCGGGTCGCTCGCAACGATGCTCTCTGTTGTGCTTTGGCTGATGAAGCAACCACCTACTAGTTCGGTGAATTTGGAAACGTCACTGGGTAAACTCGCGGCGCTGAAAGAACAACCCATGTACGGAAAGTGCGAGGCTTCGGGAGAACTCTACAGTTGCGGGCAGAACTCGTACGGAGAACTAGGTACAGGAGACGATATCGAGCGGCACCAGCTCACTAGTGTCGCACTTTGCGGGTGGGATGACATTCGTCAGGTGGTTAGTGGTAACGAGACCCTGGCAGTTCTCACGAATGACGGTGTCGTGTTAACCTGCGGGCTGAACAAGAGCGGTCAGTGTGGCCAGGGGCATTTTGATGAACGAGTGATGATGCTCCGCCCTGTCCAAGCTCTGCGCTCTCAGCGAGTGAAATTTATTGCTGCGAGCAACGGATGCGAGCATATGATCGCGTTGACAGACTCCGGACTCGCATACTCATGGGGCTACAATGATCGAGGACAATTGGGGCATGAAAACCTGGCAACCAAGATCCACGTCCCAAAGCTCATTGAGTCCTTGAAGGACAAAAAGCTTGGTTATGCCTCCGTCAGTTACCACCACAGTGCTGTGATCACGGACTCGGGAGAACTCTATACATTTGGTATGAATGATTGTGGTCAGCTTGGCCTCGATCACACGCAGCATCAGTCGATACCGCAGCTCGTTAAGAGCTTCGAGGGCACCGAAATATCCATGGTAGCGTGCGGATTGTATCATACACTCATTTGCACAGCAGCAGGGGAGCTGTATTCCTGCGGAAAGAACGACTACGGGCAGTTGGGTTTAACTCACAATCGCCAGGTCAAGGCACCCACCCTTGTTGCTCTTCCAAACGAGATGGTATGCTTTGTTGCATGCGGATACTACCACTCGGTGATAGTTACTACTGGCGGTCGGACATTTTCGTTTGGTCGTAATGATTATGGGCAGTTGGGAATCGGAAGCAAGATTCACCAGAATGTGCCAAATGTTGTGACCTTGTCTGCCAACACACGGATGATGCGGGCAACCTGCGGTTGCTACCACACGGTACTGCTTTCTGAACAAGGACAAGTTTTCGTCTTCGGGCGGAACAATAAAGGACAACTGGGAAATCGCGGCAGCGCTGATGCACTGCTACCTGTCCCTCTTAAAGTTCGCCCGGAGAAAAATTCTCGTCGATGTGTGGACGTCGCTGCTGGATTTTATACCACCTCGTTAATTGTGGAGAGAAAACGCGAAAACGATGACGGTGACTCCGTTATGCAGGACCAATCTTGTGTCGTTTCCGTTTGCGGTCGTGTCGATATCGACCGTTCAGGAGAGATCGAGGGTCTAAGCAACTTTGGTTCTATATCCACGGTAGGCGTGTCGCTTTTTCGAGACAAATGGTTTTACGAAGTAGAGGTTGTTACTAGTGGTTTGATCCAAGTAGGGTGGATTGATGGCTACTTTCAGGGAAGCTCAGACCAGGGTGAAGGAGTCGGAGACCACGCTCACTCATGGTCCTACGATGGTAACCGGCAGCGACGTTGGAACAGTGGATCTTCGTCATACGGAGAGAAGTGGAGAGCTGGTGATATCATCGGCTGCTTACTGGACTTAACCACGCAAGAGATGACTTTTTTCCGGAATGGAGTCAATTTGGGCGTAGCATACTCTGAATTCAAGTGCTGCGTGGACGATAAGCGATCAGGTATGATGCCTGGTATCAGTCTTGAGCGAGGGGAAATCATCCGCATAAATCTGGGACACCAGCCTTTTGCTTACCCTCCGGCTATTGGACACGACTTTGGGAGCATTTCTCGTGCAGTAACGATGCCTTCGTCTAGTGCGGTAATTCAGTCGCCAGAAGATCAACCCCTCGGAGATATATTGACGCATCCTCCCCCTCTGGAAGGATCCGCCTCAGCGTTGGTAGGCAATAAGTTGTTTGTTGTCGGCGGAATGATTGTCACCAGTGGATCCTCTTCGACTCAACCAACAGAACCTACGAACCAAGTGTGGATGTATGACACTGATGCAAAAAGCTGGGAAATGTGGGCAGACTTTCCCATTGGGATCTGCCACCATCAGGTTGTTGCAATAGATGACAATCACATTCTTGTCCTTGGCGGCGAGAACAATTGTGCGGCGTCTCGGCATATGGATCTGTACAAGTGTTCTACCTTGAAAAACGCAGACGGCTCACTACCAGCTTGGACATTGATTCAAGCTGCAATTGGCGCAGCAACGTCCATGCCCCAAGCGCGTGCATTCCATGTAGCCTCAACAATCCATGTTCGTCTTGATACGATCGTATTCATGTATGGAGGCACATCCGTTGACAATGATGTTCTCGGAGACGCGTGGTATTTGTCACTCGATGATTACGCTTGGTCTAGGTTGCCAAGTTCGGTGTCACTTGATCCTGGCCCTCGAGTCGGATGCTCGGCTGCTGTTATCGGAGAGTGCGTGTATATTTTTGGTGGACAGGATCGTGAAGAAAAGTTTAGATCCGATCTCTGGCGGTATAACACATTTGACCGGCTCTGGCATTTGTGCCATGATGATAACATTGGAGCATTGAAAGACGTAGCGGTCAGTCTTCCAGGTGGCAGCACTAGAAGTGACTCACAGCCGATGCTGCCGGATGGAAGAGTAAACTATAGTATGTGCTCGGACTTTGGAAACCTTTGGATCTTTGGAGGCATCAACCGGACAAACACCTTTTTGTGTGATATGTGGTGCTTCTCGATGACTTCCCAAAAGTGGAACCGTGTTGAAGTAAATACACGAGGAGAACTTGACGGATGTTGCTCGGCAGCGTTGTATATCCGAACGGGTACTGTCACAGCCTTGCCTAGCGTGACTGATTTGGAATCATCTACTTCTCAAGACGGAGATTTACTTCTTTTTGGGGGGCGCACTAGTGTCCAAGGACACGTATCCACTTGCATCAAAATCAGAAAAGTGTGTTCCGGCAACGCGTCAGGATCATACAATCATGACATGACGAAAAACATATCGACGACTGGAAAAGCAGGACAGATACTTAGTACCCTTCGCGCAAAGTGTGAGGCTGCTAGCAGGTCAAGCCAGATTTGTGCGGCAGAAGCATTCGACTCTGCTGTTTGCTTGCTATCTCATCTGGATCGTTTGGCTGGGAACGACATACCAGGAGATGATGCAGATTCTGTTCAGCTGTCACGATGCTTATACCGATCTCTATGTGTAGACCCCACGGAGTCAACCTTTTCAGCGTTGTACGCACTGCTGGAAAACGTGACGTCTCGCTTCTTCGACATCGGTGCGCTAGATGAAAAATCTAGTGCTGTACCACTGGTAACCCACGTCTTGTACCCGTTGCTGGTCACGATAAGGCTGCTCAAGCTAAATTTCTTTGAGGTACGAAGGATAGCTGCTTCTTGATTGCTTCGTTTGTTGCTGCTTTTGCACCTGACACTGACTGAACCTCTCACTCTTTTTATGCATTGATAATTATTTAGTTCTCGCGCAGTTGTTTGGACGGCTCAGAGATTGGATTGCCAGCAACAGCTTCTCAACCTGGTGGGGTTCTCTGCTCGATTCGAGAGGTGCTATTCACGATTGCAGACCACGTCTCAAAGCTACCGCTATCGGGAGAAGTACTGTGGTTCTATCACGCAGTAAAGCAGGAGACCGCATCGGCAATCTACTACGGATTCCCAACCTTATTCCCATCCCTTTTGGACAGATTGCAAGTCATGAATCGCCTGATGGTAAGCGAGCAGAATTCTGAAGCAGAGTTGACCCCAGCGCAGAAACTCTTGATTCCGATGCTTGTCCCGTTCTTCACATCAACAAAAATGCTGTTTCAGCTTATTACTGATCCGACCATGCTGTTCAAGGTGGATGGTTTACCAGACGAAGTTGTTTCTGAAAGTGTGGTCACATTTATGAATACTTTGTTGGACACACTTCGGAAGCAGACAAAAGATGCGATGGAACACTCGTCAGGAGATATTACAAAGCTCATGAAGAGTGTAGATGCTATTGAAGCTAATCACGAATTTAAGTGTCTCAACATCATGTTGCGCGCGGCAATATTCTGGTGTTCGTGCTCCACCAGTCGAGGCTGGATGATCATTGAATCGGTTTGCGCTAAATTGGTGGCTTTCATCACGGAGTGTCTGGATCAAAGCGATAACATGAAGCTCGAGCAAAGTCAAAATCTCCCCATTGTCATTCAACGCAGCTTCTCAGGGAAATTACTGCCGTTTATGTTACTGAGCGTGTTTTCGCTACCTTCGGTTCGCGACGCGCTTCCTGCTTTACTGGATCCGTTTTGGTCGCAGTTGGAAGCTCTCTCGGTGAAACTTCATACAACACTTGCGGGCCTGCGTAAGCAAGGTCTTCTGCAGCCAAGCGGTGTAACTGTCGATACACCTGCCACTCTTGACAGCATAACTGAGGCTAATTTCGTGGAGACGTCACTTGCATATGTTTCAAAAGAGCTTTCAATATGTCTTTTGCACCAGAGCAGCGGATCTTCAGTCACATACAACCGGATTTTTAAAAGCTTGTGGGACAAGATTACACATGCAAAGGGTTACACTTACTGGAAAGTAAAGGATCTGCCACAGGACGTGGAGATTCGGCGGACAACGATTCCGTCGGATCTTGCAAAGCTTTTCGGGGCCGAAACACTGCTAGTGAAAGTTCAAAAATCGGGAGATGAGACTGAAGTACTGGAATACGAACCAAGGAAAATCTCTTTCATACCCAGCTGGACTACTCTCTCGCAACATATATATCCTGTAAGTGAGGGCCCACTACCTTCCCCAGGGGGAGTTGAGGCTAATGCGGGACCGCCCCCAGTTCCACAGTCATCCGTGAAGACTTGTCTTCCCATTGCACGGTGTTCTGACAAAACCATTGAAGAAAGCCACGAGTGGCTGAAAGACCTCCAAAAAGTGGTAGCCTGGGTTGGAAGTCACTACGCTGCCACTTTAATTGTTGGTGGTGAGTTGGATAGTGGAGCCGCTATCAGCGAGAGATGGTTGCATTCTCCTCTATTCCGAGGTGGGTTGGAAGAAATTTCCCCGGTTACTACGTCAGATAATAATGATGTGGGTCGAAATGAAGCCCTCCTACTACAAGTGGTGGACAACGTGGGTTACGGAAAAAAACTCCTGGATAAAGTGCGTAATGCTCTGGATCCTGGATCAGCCCCACGGAGCTTAAATCCACAGCTTCGTGTTGTGAGGCTGAAGAGGCAAGACAGTGTGGAGGCGACATTAGAAAAGAGTGGTGGTATTGAGGCAGTGGACCGCGCGGTCCGTGCAACTTTTGCTGCTCTGTTAAAACATACCAATATCTCCTACACGACAGAACCTATTTCCAACGAAGGGGCACTAGCAGAAACGGTGGTTGACGCCTGGAAGGCTGCGCTCCAGTTGCGCCGTTGGTAAATGACCTTGTGCACTTTATCGCATTCTGAAGTGATTCTAACATACCTGTATTGTGTTGCACTTAGGATCGTGCGAGAACAGCAAAAGCTGGCTGCAGCTTTCAGGTAAGGTGGACATGAGCTCTGCGATTTTCTCCAGTTTTTTTTTCTGAGTTATCAATGGTGGTATTGCAGTGAGGCAGGGGCCCCGAGCGGCTTTTCCCCTGATATGGAGGCAAAGGAACGGCAACAGGCACTATATAACGCTGTGTGCGAGCCAATTATTCGCAGAGCACTTCTTCTTCTTCAGCTAGCACCTGCACCGATACAATCTGCCCTATTGGCATCTTCTCCCTTGAAACTTCTTCCAGGGATCTCTATTGCAACTGCTTACGGTAAGATATCAATATTGCTCTGATCAGCCTTATGCAGCTAATGTGTACTCGCTACTTAAACGACAGATTTTGGGAAAGTCTCTCAGAGCAAACCAGCTGAAACCGCGCCCGAGCAAAAGCGCTTTACCCGTCAGTTAAATAAGCTGATGGAAACGAAGTCTGTTGAAGTGATGGAAGAAGAAGATGAACAGATACATGCGGACATTTTCTCGTTTATTCAGCAGTCAAGCAGTAATCTGGTTACCTCCAGTCGAGAGGATGAAGTGCGGTCTCGTCACCCCGAAGATCAAATGCGAGACATCTTGCTTGCACACCAGAAGCGCGCGAAAATGCGTCTGCAAGGGCTCAAGACGTTTGCTCGTTTGCTCCAGTGCATTGAAAACATTCCCAGCTCGCGGTTCCACGTTATCCCCATGCTGTCGTCTGCTTTTAAGCGTGTCCAAATGACTCATGGCCACAACATGGGAAAACTGCCATCAGAACAAACTTCCACCATCAAAGTGCACTATCTCGTTGATTTAGAATTTGCTGGGCCTCAGCTGTCCAATGACATTGGACGAGAATTTTTCCACTTGCTGACTATTCTTCTTGAATCGTCCACAGACCACCTCCATCAAATGCAGCAGCTCATTGAAACTGGAGCGGGTTGTGGATCAAGTGATGTGAAGACATCATCAACCTTTATTCAGGTTGCTGTGCAAGATGTGCTACTTGTGTTGGAGACTTGCTGCTTTCCCTACAGAGGCCACGACTGGGACGACCTTCAGCGTACCAATTTGGTATCGCTGCTAACCGATTTGACGAGTTGGAGAGGATGGCAGAGTTTCATTCAGTACAATGCGTCAGACAACTCACCAGCCGATGTTAACAGCACCGAAAAGTATGTCATACTTCCTGCTGCCACCGGAGCAAAGTACCCAAACATAATCTGCGCGCGTTATATCACGCTCGGTACCGATCTCCGTAAGCTTACGATCGCCCACAAGAGCTTTGATGGAAGGGATGAAAGTGAGCGACACTTGAGAAAATTCCCGGACCATGGCGGTCTCGCGGTGTTTGACAAAACCTTTTACAGAGGCCGGTGGTATTGGGAGGTGTCAATTCGTACGATGGGCGATACCCCTGTATTTGTTGGCGTCACCCCTGGCACAGCGGATCTTAATACGTATATCCCAGGCGACGGCAGTCTCTGTGGCGTGCTTCTCCACCGCGAAGGATGTAGCGGGGACATGCTTGGAGCAACCGGCATTCGCTGGGATCGTACAGACGTTCTTGGGGTTCTCTTGAATTGTGAAGAGCGACAAGTGGAGTTTTACAAGGGAGCAAAGAGGTGTTACGTGGCCACGCTAACCTCAGATGATTCAGTTGGATGTGGTTACTTTCCTTCGATCGGTGTTCAGGACGCAGACGTGCATTGGAATCTCGCGGCCACTGTCCCGTCCAAGCTATGGTATGCTAGTTCTAACTTTCAGTTCCCAAACGCTGTCGTCTCTGGGGGGCTTGTCGCCGCTCCTTTTGACGGAGCTACGATTAGTTGGAATGGAAAGCTCAAGGGGAGTCGCTTACAACTCCTGCCAAACGGAACGACTGTATCTGCCGGCGACTGCAGTTCGTCTGAAGATCAATTCGAGACAATTGTTGGGAGCCAGGGCTTCGAAAATGAAAGCATTTTCGTGGAGATCCGTGTTGTAGCGCCCGGAAAAGACGGACGGTCAGCACTCGGCTTTGGTATTGTTGGCAATGACTTCTCGGAGTTAGACGTGCCGCTGAAGCATAAACTGGATGTTAACTGGAAAAGTGCTGATGACGTGTTGGAGCGGGGAATTTTTGGAGTTTTGTTTGATTTCGAAAAAGCCACCGTAACATTGTACTCGGATCGCTCGGAGCCGGAGGTATGCCAATTCAACCCATCAACGCTGAGCAAACCCCTTTTTCCAGCAGTGTCAGCACTCTGCAATGGTACAGTCTTTGACGTGTGCTTTCACCCCCGACCTCGTGTCGAATTACCTTCACACGTATTCTACCCCGCAACAAAACTCCTGAACCAACACATGTCTTCGTCGAACGAACTGCAACTAGGAAAGAGCCTGCAGCTTCAAGTTTATTCATGTGATGGAGGAGAGTTCAGCAGTTCGCATGCTGCCAGCAATTGCCTTCTGGATGATACGACAGTGTATAGCTCGGCAAAGGGGGCAAACGTGAACCTGGTGCTGAAGCATGAAGTTGATACTCCTATGTGCGTAAGCTACATCAGTATCCGAGGTCCAGGAGCAGGCTACTCCAGCCCTCTTCGTGCTGCCATCGTATTTATCACCAGTACTCCTCCTGATCTCGCATATTATCAAGAATTCGACAACATGACCGCGGAAGAATTTGCTAATTTGCCGTTTCCTCCAAGTAATGGATGCTGCCCTCGCGACGAAAGCGTACCCGTCGCATTCTTTGTACTGGACGGCAGCTGCGCTCAGATTTCTAAGCAGCTTGCCTATCCAGTTACTGGTCGGTATATTCTTGTAAAAGCAATTTGCCCGTCGGCAGGCGCAAACATCGACATCGGATACATTGGATTATGCGGCATTTTCGATCGCGACAATGGACCTGCGTACAACGAGGTCACAACAGGATCTTACAGCTGTGAGGAATGCAAGAGGATGCCGTTATCTGGTGTACACTACGGACAGCGAGATGATGACAGTATTAAGCTGTGTGCCGCATGCTACGATGACAACCGAGGAGAGATAGACTCTGCCTACTATGTCTACACTTCCAGTGAAACTCAAGACGACCAAATGGATGCGAACACGCTGCTTTGTCCTCCACGAAGGTCGTGGAACGATAAGATTGTAGCGCTAACTGATGTCTTAAACAGAACTAAAGCACCCAATGCAGCTGAAGATGGAAACACAGGATCCATCACAGCAGGACAAAGCGGCAGATCAGAAAGACTGCCCAGTCTGATTAGTTTTGAAGATTGCGAGTTGTTTTCTTGTGGGCAAAACAACTATGGAGAACTATGCTTGGGACACTGCAACTCAACAAGCAAATTGGAACATGTGCCATTTTTCTCTGCGAAGGCCATTCGTGATATTTCTGGAGGTAATGAAGTCCTCGCTGTAGTAATGAAGGACGGTGCAGTATTCACGTGCGGCCTCAACAAAAGTGGGCAGTGTGGCAATGGTACTTTTGAGGAGCGGGTTATTATCGCCACTCCTGTACGTGCGCTAAGCGGAATCCCCATTAATTTGGTTGCTGCGGCAAATGGATGCGAGCACATGTTAGCTGTTGCTTCTGATGGTGCTGTATACTCTTGGGGATATAACGACCGTGGTCAGCTTGGACTTGGGTCGACGATTTCGAAGAGTCATACGCCACGCATGGTTGATAGCCTTAGAGAAAAGTATCACATCACAGCAGCAGCGGTGAGCTATCACCACAGCGCGGTAGTATCAAGCAACGGCGAGCTGCTCATGTTTGGCATGAATGACTGCGGCCAACTGGGTCTTGACCACACCCAACATCAGCACACCCCACAATTAGTCGAGTCATTATCGAGCCAAGTTATCACTAAAGTTGGATGCGGATTGTATCATACTATCGTAACTACTAGTGGCGGTGAGGTGTACTCATTCGGCAAGAACGACTATGGACAGCTGGGTCTAGGCCATGCTCGCAATATGAAAGTTCCAACTCTGGTAAAGACATCACTCGGGGAGAGCGACGAGAAAATTGTAGCCGTCAGTTGTGGTTATTATCATACAGTGACTATCAGCGAGAAAGGCAAGCTTGTCACATGGGGACGGAATGACTACGGACAGCTGGGAATTGGAAGCAAAGACCATAAGAATAGTGCGCAGTTCGTTCCATTGCCTTTGTCGTCAAAGATCAAGGATGCTTCATGTGGCTGCTATCACTCACTCATTCTCATGTCGAATGGACGGGTAATGGTATTCGGGCGCAACAACAAGGGGCAGCTTGGGGCTGGCTCAAGGACACTTCCGTCTGCAGATCTGCCACTGCCGGTAGCTTCAAACTCACTGGCAAACGATGAAGTGGTTCATATAGCTGCTGGGTTCTACAGCTCCTACATTCTTACCGGCCGCTCAGGAGATAGTTGTGGACTCGACGGCGCACCTGACGACGCGAGTCAAGCAAAAGACCTCCCAGAAAATAGCTGCCTGGTGAACTCAGATGCACTTTTCGAGTCGTTGATGAAGGAGATAGACGCCAAGTATGTCACAGATACGACTGTGACGAAGCGAGCGCTGCTCCAGATCAAGCGAGGGTACCCACAGCGTAAGTTACCATTGGTGAAGTTGCATGCTGCTGGATGGGCAATGGCCCGCGCCCTGATGTATCGATCTCTTCAAGATGCCAACGACAAAACCAAAAATCGTTCGCGGTCTGTGAATGGGCGCGTGAATCCAGTGCTGTCTACGTTTATCAGCTTTTTACTGGAAAACTTGAAATTGCTGCCAGGTGATGCTGTAAATGGCACCGCAAACGCGCTAATGAATGCGGCAGCATCCCACGAATTGAGTACCAGCGTACCCTTGAAGCGTGTCTGTGTTGGTCTGCTGCAGTACTTTGGTGTCAAGATCGCTGTACCTTCACTACCGTCTGGGACAATAGGAGGAATGTCTTTGGACACTCTCCATGGCCACTTCTACAGGAATCAAATTCTTAGTGTCCTCCTCGTTTGCGGCTCTGCCAACACAAACGTTGGCTCTATCATTGCTTCGAACGCAGTGGTTACGGCTCACATTATCAGTGGAATGAGCTCTTCGGACTTAGCATCGGCAACTGTGTGCATTCGACTAGCAATGCTGGTGTTCCCGCAGCACTCCGTGTCTGCGCTCAACAAGATCCACCGATCTCAACAGTCAGCTCCAGTTCTCTCTGGAGATATACTCAACATGCTGATGACGCTGGTGGGGCTCCCACTTCTCTTACGACCGCGTCTTTGCTCGCATGAGCTAGGCTTGGAGTGCTCTAGTACTGCTTTGTGCCAGTCAGCAAACTGTCAAAAGGGGGTATCAACGACAAAGGACACAGGAATCGCCCACATTCAACAAGTTGTACTTGAGAAGGCGCATATTGCAGAGGCCAAGGCAGCCGAAGTTGTGGCACTACTACGGTATCTCACATTCTATCCTACATGGAAAGTAGCGATCAATGCCGCGATTAACCGAGGTTTTGCCAAGTCGAGCAAGGTCGGAGAGATGCTGGATACGATTTGCGCATACTACACTAATGTGCAGCAGTGCGATGGTGTGGCCTTGCAAACGGAGTTGGCCGATGGCCTGAACGAAGCCAATGATGCTTCTGCGCTGAGAAAACCCGAGTCTACTAATTCATCGCCAGAAACGGACGAGTCGATCAACAACACATCGGATGGCAAGACCCAGGTTGACGGCATGAAATCTACCACTCGAGATAAAAACTCGTTAATGCTTTGGCAAAAGGCAAAGGATGCGCTGGACGGATTGTCAACAGTTGTAGCAGCAGTAAGTATCGTTGGTGGCCATGTCGAAGGCTTCAGGGAAGGTGGATACGTGACGGTTGAAGACGGTGGCTCTCAGTGTTCAAGTACATTGGGTGTTCTTTCTGGGGTAATGAGGGATCCACGCACAGCTGATTTGTTGGCCCAGGTAGTGGTGGAGTCAAGTACTGAAGCGCCCGTTTCACCGTTGATCGAAGCGGATGCACGAGCACAGACTTTTGCACTCTCAAAGCTTCAGGCTGTGGAGCGTATTCCGGCACTTGTTGACATGTTTGATGATATTGAAAACATCATCGTGATACTATCATCGATGATTTCTGCCGTTTCCTCTATTGACGAGGAGTGTGCCATGCATTGTGACCTTGAACTGCCTCAAAACAGTGCCGTCCACGAGGTACTGCGGAACCGACTTAAAATGTACAAGCAGCAAATACGGTGGAGGTCAACGAAAGCATTATCTTCGTTATTGAAACAGACCCCAGCCCTCAGCCCAGCGCTCTTGAGCATGGAATCTCAACTGGTATCAAGCCTGACCACGCTGCTGGCGTCAGAAAATTCACTATCGTGGGCGAGAAAATCCGAGGTATCTGGCCTTGAAACTGCAAATGCTCTTCAGAAGCGTTGGCTTTGTGTAAAGCAGCGGCAAATTTTCTTGGATACAGAGGAAGTGGTCGACTCAGCACTGGATCATTACGAAGACAAAATGCGTGACGAGGTTGTTCAAAAGCTGGGAAGTGAAAATGCGCTAAGTTGGGGAATGGATGCTATACAGTCGCCTCGTCGTAAGGTGAACCATCCTTCGTTGGGCTTTGGCGCAAATGGGCTACGCGGAGCTGGACATCAACCTGACCGATCTAATGAAGGAGACTTGCCGTTTGGTGCTTGGGGTGTTTTGTTACCCCTTCCACCACTAAATGAGAATGAGCACGGACTTGCGGCTGGTGCTGCGGGGCACTCAGCCATCGAGTACACTCCGTTCCCTCTCACGGCGCCTATCATTCGGGTTGGCCGCGCCGCAGATGCATGCGATCTCATTGTTAACGATAGAAGTGTCAGTGGTCGCCACTTCCATTTGCGCCGATTGCGGCGGGAAACGGAGGGAGGCGAAGAACAGTTCGAACTTCAGGATTTCAGCAAGAACGGTACTATCGTGAATGGTGTGAGAATCCATGGATCTAGCACTAGAATCACGACAGGGTCTAGAATTTCGCTCATATTGTCCCGGGGAGGCCTGGTCACCTATGAATTCCAGGTTCGAGCACCGGGCAGTAGTATTGGAGGTCGTCACGCGCCACCCCCTATTGTCACAGCGCCGCAGAACCCAGGTGATCTGAACATTTTGATCCCCGGCCAGGAGTACCAGCAACCACAGATTGGTACTCCCCAGATCGTACCAAGAAGCCCAGCGGAGTTACAGAACCGCGGCACCCGCGGAAGCTCTGCCTCGTTGGAGAGCAACCGTCAGACTGTAACGCAAGGCTTGCGTGTAATTACGTCTGTCGCAGAAAGCGATGTGCCTCGAGCACTGCTATCGCCGAATCCTGCTGTAGATTCCCCCCGAGCTGGCGGATATACCTCTCCTCGGTCCTCTTTGCTTCAAGCCCCAGGGACTCCTGCAGCGAGACCACCCACTGCAAGCATGTATTCCACCATGGTACAGTCTGCCATCCTTTCTCCTGCGTCATATCAACAGCGAGAAAGCTTTGCAACGAACGAATCTACAGGGATCGCATCACCTCGATCTCAGGAAGGCGGTGTTGGGTCAATGCTTCGCATTGCACTAGGCCGCGACAGTGTAAATCGCGAGTCGTCTTCACAGCGATCTAGTATCCCACACGAACTTGCTAAAACACGAGTTCTACGTGGTGATACCGGCTTGGTCTCGCGTTCGGTACGTTTGCTTTTTGGTGTGTCTAACTATGTTTCTACTTGGAAGTTCTTACGTGGTTGCTTTTCGTTGAAAACAAAACATTGTACAGAATGTGCCGTCAAATCTTCAGGAGATGCAAGTACTTACATTACGCCTGCTTGCTCGAGTTCAAGAAGCAAATCTAGTTGTCAGTGCCACTGAGTGCGAGGAAGCACTTCAGATAACGACCGGTAATATGGATGAGGCATTCATCGTGATCCAACGCAGTCGCGGATCAGACGCGGTAAGTGATCACATATTGTTACTCACATCGAAGGCGTTTCTCATTACATTAATGATGGCATCTAACGCTAACTGGTACGGCTTTCTAATGTTTCGCAGCGCAACTATCCCTCGAATATCCGTCACTTGGCAATGGTCCTCGGAAGAACCGAGCCGGTGTGTGCAGAAGCTCTGCGTCAGACAAATAATAATTTCGGCAACGCAGTGCGGTTGCTGCTGTCAGACAGAGGTGACGAGCTGGAAAATGTGGCGTTGATACCCAGACATCTAGATTCCAGCGCATCAAGGGATGCCACCTTGGCTTCTGGGGAAAATGTACAGTCCAGTGAACCGCTGGTTAACTTTCAAGACATCGGTGACGAAAATCCAAGTTATGCCCTGACAGAGTCCAGCGCGTTATTCCCTCCTGTACCTCAGCGACTTGCAGCCAGAGGGAATGGCAGTCCTGTTAAAATGAAGAAGATGGAACATTCGGGCAATACGAACCTGGAGCCAAAGTCCGATCTGACGCTATGGAGCGAGTGTAACAGCAGCTTTGACGACAATGTCCGGCAGATGAATGCTTTTGGGATCGAACTCGAGGAGGAAGTACTTTGTGAGCGTCTTGCAGCCATTCATGCCCGGAAGATTCTTCTTCAAATTGTGAGGCTTTTCGAAAGCGCGTCGCAAAACGGGGACGCACCGCTCAGTGAACTAGCTAACCCTCTGGTTCTTCGGCCATTGATATCACTTCTGAACGCACCCGAGCAAGCTAACGGAAACTCATCGTGTCAGTTGGAGTACCAGCTGCATCAACAACCAAAGGCTCAAAAGAGCGGCAAGATTCAACAAATTCTGACTCGAATGGTCCATGAAGTGATGACACGCTCCCCTACGCAGACTTTGGCCGAAAATCTATGCTCGTCCCAGAATTTATCGATTCTCCAGAGATCAATTGACCAAGTGGCAGAGCAGCCAACAAAGGTAGGCTGGGCTGGTATCACGAGGCTCATCGAATGTCTCGCCGAGAGCGAGCAAAACAGTGGGGTCAGCGCTGGAGAAGACGTCAATGATCAGGACCAACCAAACACATTGGATAATGTGACATTCGAGACTATCCTGCACATTATTTCGCGCACCCACGCGGCTCCTGTCGCGACCCTGAGCTGGGAGACCTCACCCCTTCGAGCACGCAAGTCGGATGGGTGTTTCCCCAAGGGGCCCATGGAGCTTTCATCCGGTCTGGATGTTGTTGTGGTTGACACGTATGAGCGCCTGTGGAGTATCCCACCATCGGATCCGCTACTGAAGCACCGTCACAAATGGCGAAAGCGGTTTTCCACTGCAATGGTTAATGATAACGTGTGGATGAAGTCAGCAGCAGACTATGCCGTGACAATTTGGCGTCCGACGGTACCACCAGGTCTCACATCGACGACACCAGGTTGTAAATGGTTCTGCCTCGGCGACGTTGTAAAATGCGGTAACGGTGCTCCAGATGCCCCGATGCTTCTCGTCAGCGACAGTGGCAACGAAGGACTTTTAGTGCCTCCTGTCAGTTTTGAGCGAGTGGACATTACTGGAAAGGGATTGCCTAGAAATTCTGAAAGTGACCCAGATTTCCAGCGCAAACAACTTCGCTCAATTTGGTGGCCAGTTGCGCCGTCTGGATACGTGGCGTTAGGCTGCATAGCTGGAAGCAAAGAAGACCCTTTTGAACCTCCTGATGTCTCGTGCACACGCTGCGTACGCGAAGACCTCGTGAATCACGTTGAAGATTTCCATTGCGTGTGGCGCGCAGCATCTCCCGCATCTACTGGTGGAGGAGGTGTGGAGCTTCCCACCGCAGTGGAGATTGAGAATGAAGATCACGAAGAAGAACACACGGGCGGAGAGAACGATAACTCAGGCCAGACCTTAAGGAGCGCCAAGAACCAGTCCACTGACGCGTCCCGAATGCAGCTGCTGCTGCCTGTTGCCGATGATGTAGTCGTGCAGACATCGCTTTGGGCAATGGACTCAGACTTCAGCAGTGGCTTGCTTCTTCCCGTGGTCACACTGACTGATGCCAGTGCTAGCGAGCCCAGCACAGCGTTTGCTCTGAACCTCTCGGACGATGACCTAGTTTTGTGTGCTTCAGTTAGTGTGGACAACGTCCTTGCTTTCCTCGAGGTCTTGCTTCAGTACGAGCGGTTGCTGTCTAGCAAGCAGGAAGAGAAGCAAACTACCTCGACGCAGTTGCGTCCTGAACTGCCGGCTGCTCTATTTGCGCTAGTACAGCAAGTATTGCGTGAGAATCAACCGTCAAGTGGACAAGCTGCTGTATCACTTGTGCGAGCACTTATTACGGTGGTTCAGCGAGGTGCTCACTGGTATGACAAACAATCCCTTCTTTACTGTCGCTCTAAGATCATGGCCCTTAGCCAAGACCAAGATGGAGGATTTACGCTGCACGCTCTGTTACAAGCTTTCGTGGAGTTGATGCTAGCTGTAGAGGATCAACAACGCGGCCAACGGGTGCAAGAGTTGGCTGCGAGCTTAGCACGCGATGGTGGTAGCTCACTGAGCCTGCCATATCGATTCCACTTTTCCAAGGAGCCTTTCGTGGAAATGTTGGTTAGTCACTCGTCAAAGATGGCAGTCACGCGGCATCTGTCAGGAGAAGAGCGCAAGTTCTTGCTAGACTATCGGGCTGAAGATGGCAGTAATGCTGCAGCACGAGAAGCGTTGGCAGCTGAGGGACTTGGTGTACCACCTGGGGAAGTGTATTCTTGCCGTTTTGAGCACACGCCAGCTCTTGTGATGACAATGGGAGACGATGTGAAGGCTGAAATCGTGTATTTCGAAGTCACCGTCGTGGAGTGGGACTCTAGCACAAGCATGGGAGGATCAGTCGCGCTGGGCTTTTCGCCTTCGTCATTCCCGCTAGAAGGAGTGCAAGTGGGCGGGAGCGCAGACGATTCACGATCTTACTCGTTCGCGCCTGTAAACGGCCAAGTACTGTGTGCCGGTGATACTCTTTTGGATCGCTGGCGATGGGTTGAGCCCGCTGGTGCTGTCAGTCCTGGCGACGTGTTTGGCTGTGGGTCGCGCCTCGACACGCAAGAAATTTTCTTTTGCAAGAACGGACAGTTGCTTGGCACCGCTTTCTCGAGCATTTCAGGCCCTCAGCAGCTCCATCCGACCATTTCTTTTAATGCAGACTGCAAATTGCTCGCCAACCTGGGAGCTACAGCGACAACGCCCGCCAAACAGGCCAACTTCAGCTTTAGGTTCCACTCGCTAGACTGTGACAACTTGATGAGTGCCTTCGAGTGGTTCGAACCACTAAGTCAGGTTTACGGCGTGATGAAGGCTCTCATGGATCCAGCTAGACCCGAAGAGGTGAACGCTCGTGACGAGCCAACCGAAGAATCGAGTGACACTGCTGTTGTAGCTCAGTTGCCTGATGAGTTCATGCTTTCAGCTGACAATTTCTTGTCGGATATCTCGGAAGACGTATGCATTCGTGTGGAGAGCGCGCACCCGTATGATCTCGAGTTGCAAGAGTCGCTTGTTAATATTCCGCTAGCTACGAGTATTCGTGTACGGTTGGATCCTCAAAGTGAGACAGCCAGTTCTCACTGCCTGCAGATTCTGCAAGGCGGAAGTACTGCGGGTAACGAAGGTGGGGCCGATGGCGCGACAAATGGAGGAGGTGAAGCCGAAGTGCGAGCGTTTACGGGAGCTTGCGGGGGACAGGAGGTAACCATTGATGGTGACAGCTTTGTGTGGCGGTTCCCTGTGCAATCAAACTTCCAATGCCGCGTCGATCGCGTACGCAAGGGTCCGTATCTTAAACTTGAAGCTAGAGATACCCGGCTGTCACTCTCGCGCGATAAGGGCTGGCAATCAGCTATCGGTGTGGCACGTTTTGATGGAGGAGTGCACATCTGGGAGGTACGCATTTCTTTCGTGACTGCAAGCTCGAACATCTTTTTGGGTATCGCTCGCCGAGACGTTCGCTTAGACTCCTACTTAGGCAAGGACAACCGTGGCTGGGGCTGGATAGGCAATCGTGCACTCTGGCACAATGGCAGCAAACAACGTGGCACTTATGGCGACAAGTTTAAAACTGGAGACGTTATCCGCCTCACTCTGGACCTGCGGCGCGGTACACTGAGTTATGCGCTCAATGGAAAGGATCTAGGCGTCGCGTTTGGTCCTGGTGGAACAGGGCCCAAACTCGAGGGCACGTTCTACCCTGGTTTTTCATTGTACAACCAACGCGATTCAATTGATCTTATCGGCGGGCACCGTGTCGAGGATGGAGGACTGGAGCCAGGGCTACTTCGAACTGGCAGCGGACTGGCGAGTGGAGAGGATTCATACTACAGCGAAGAAGAAGAAGATCTCGGAGGGTTTGTTGCTGGTGAAGGAGGCCTCGGTGACGACTCTATCCCGAACTTCCGTATGGAATTGGCTATCGCATTGAGTCAAATGGGGTTCCCTATGGAATGGTGCGTTTACGCTCTGCGGCACTGTGAAGATGATGCTGAGCAGGCTGCCGATTTTATTCTTGCCAATATGCACGCGATGGAAGCGCTTATTCGTGAAGAGGCTGAGGCGGTAGCGCGCCGCGCACGGCACCGCCAGCTACTTCATGAGCAGGCCTTAGCGCTGTCTGAAAACTTAGACGACGATGTATTAGATACGACTGCCATACCGCCCCCACCACCCATCGATGGAGACGCCGACGCTGTTCGATCCGCAGAAGAGGTGACAACAACAGGTGACGTACCGACACTGCTTCAACACCAGCAGCAACAGTCGACTGGAGATACCAAGTGGGGTGTAGCATTCACAGCCGTGCCAGAATTCTCAGTTACTGGGCGCCGCCTATTGGCGACCAAATACGGTCCCAAGTTACGCCGTCTGCACGCGTCACAGCTCGTATTTACGCCAGCACGTGATCGCGCTCTTGTGCAGCTCGTGAACGAGATATGCGAGTCCCGTGCCGAGGCCTTGTTAAGTTGTGATCCTCTCCGTATGACCCCAGAGGAATTTGTTCCAACGGTCGAACAGATCCACGCGTTCTCGGCACTACGGGGCATTCCTCTAGAAGCGCTGCAACGCCGCTTCTTGGTGTTGCGCAACTTCAACTGCCGGTTGCAGACATCACTTGCTTTCATCGACTTCTCGGCTCACGACGAACGTTCACTTCTTGCCCGTGGTGCACGTGCCCTTCGCGGCGTGGTCTTCCAGCACGTGAAGCTTGCGTGGTGGCTTGGCGTTTTGAAAGAACAGCAGGCACCAGCTGCAGCTCGTCCGGAAATTGAGGTTGACCGTCACCGTGCTCATGACGCGCTTGAGCTTTCTGAGCGTGGTGATTCACTTGCTAGTCAAGCGGGTGAGCGCGATAGTGTATTTGCACAAACATTCGAGCAGCTTCATGGGCTGCAACCGACACTGCTACGAGGCGCCGACCGCGCCTTCAAATGCCAGTTTGTGGGCGAGTTTGGTGATGACTTCGGTGGGTTGTACCGCGAGTGCTTAGCGCAACTAAGTTCAGAGCTGCAGACCTTCACGCCAATGCTGCCTTTGTTGCGGCCATGCCCCAACGCCCTGATGAGTACAGGTGAAAACCGGGAGCTTTTCGTGACAAACTCGCACCTGCGCACAAACCCACGACGAGTCCAGATGGCCGAGTTCCTCGGTAAACTAGCGGGTGTGGCAGTGCGGACGAAAACCCCACTAGACCTAAATCTTCCGCCGGTTGTGTGGAAGTTGCTAGTTGGGCAACAAGTGACGCGACAGGATATTGAAGTTATTCACCAAGGATGTTTCCAGGTTGTGGACACGATCGCTAACCTCGACGCTCATGGTATCACGGAGACGATGTTCGACGAGATTGTGGACGCAAGCTTCACAGTGTTGTCGAGTTCGCGGGAAACTGTCGAGCTGGTTCCAGGGGGAAGACACTTGCACGTTACATGGGACGATCGGGAGGAATACGCGTACGCTGTTGAGACTTTTCGCCTAATTGAGTTTGCGCCGGTGTGTGGCGACATATCTCGGGGGGTGGCGACCATCCTACCGGCACCTACGCTTGGACTTTTCTCGTGGCATGAACTGCGGACGCTCGTCTGTGGCAAGGCCTCGGTTGACATAACTCTTCTGCGACGACGCACCATATACGGCGACGGATGCCAGGCAACAGACCCGCACGTCGCCTTCTTCTGGGACGTCCTGGCGGAGTTCAGTGACGAACAGAAGTCGTCATTCCTGCGCTTCGTCTGGTAAGTCTGCGGCAGAACCAAACTTTGTGGCATCGAGTTTGCCTAACATGTTTCTTCTTACGTTTATAAATTGTAGGGGCCGATCGCGCTTGCCTACGCATGCTGCGGATTTCACCCAGGACTTCAAGATCTCAGGGCTGCCCAAGGCTGCAGGCCGTGCCGACATGTACCTGCCTATTGCCCATACCTGTAAGTTTGCTGTGGTCTGTGGCACTGCCGTTTTTTACCATGGTTTGACACTTTTTGAGTGCCTTGCAGGTTTCTTTTCTATCGACTTGCCAGCCTACTCGTGCAGAGAGGTCATGCACGACAAGCTCGTGTATGCGATCACCCACTGCCAATCTATCGACGCGGACAACACGACGGTAGCTCAACGAGCTGGCCAAGGAATCAACTGGACCAATGCTGCTGCCACGGCTACGGCCACTGCAGCTGCCGCAGTCTCAAGTGTCATCGCTGGCATAGCCACCATAACTGGAGAGTGAGCCGCCAGCAGTCGTGTCGATAAGAAAGTGCATATTCATGTTTTACATGTCATCGATTCCCAAGAAGTCCCCACGTACTTACTGAGTTTCTTCTTGGGCAGCGGTCTTGCTGTCTGCATTGCTCTTATGTCCTTTACTGCGAGAGATCCGTGGAGGAATTGCTCTCTGAAACGCACGCCCCCAGTCTCCGTGGTTCGCCACTTCATTCAGGACAATGATGACAGAATCCAGGTTCAAGATGTGAGTTCGAACGCGTGTTCCCGACTGCTCGAAGTGTTCTTGAAGTGGCAGTCGCGCAGTTCGAATGCCGCGTGAAGCTGCCTTTGTCTTTGTTTCACCCTGATGGAAAAGCAAGATTTCTGTTAGGCGAAAGCTTGCCCTAAGATATCAATCAGTAGGCACACTAACCTTGCGAACGGAGCGATCGACGATGCCACCGACGACATACACACAGCCTGGATCGAGTTGTTCAAGCACAGTTTCCGAATCTGGTGAGAGGTAGACGAGCTCATGAGCGTCGTAAATCTGTTCAAGCGGTTCTTCATGCCTTCCGATCTGTCCAAGGGCGATACGACGCAACTATCTATCAACTGCAGGAGTAGTACTCCGTGTGTCAAAGCAGCAAGATACAGCCATACCTTCCAGCTTAGTGCGCCATGCTGCTCGCAGATTGGAGCAAGCTCTAGTGTACACGACACAAGGTGCAGCGCCAGTAGTCTGTCAAGCGGACAAGTCTTCAGATAGCCATAAACGCATCCGAGCTGCTTCAAAATGCTGTGCCGCTCCTTACAATCAAAAACAAAGTCGTAAGCAATAATTCTCCAGCAGCACCACACAAAATACATACTCGGGTCGTCTGATCCGCTACAAAGGCCAAGTCCACGACGACCCGAACACCACTCAGCTGAGCTTCCGCCAGCTTTTGCTGCACGAACCAGGCCAATCAGTCCCACAACTGTATAAATCAACCTCCGTTTTAGCTAGCGAACGCACGAATTGCTCCACGCGTTGCATGCGGATGCGTTCACGTTGCTCATTCCTCTGCTGCTCCGTCATTTCGGCCCGTTCGACCACCAGCGCTCGGCTTCGCTCGAGTTTCTTGGCTTTGAGTCGCTCGTCCTTGCGGTTGCGGCGCTTAGAGCGCGTCAATTCGCGGCGATATTGCTTGGTGGCTTTCTCACGCTGACTCCAGTGTTGCAGACCATAACGACCCAGCGCCCAACACGTCGTGACGAGCACGAGGCCGACCGCCACCGTCAATGGTCTCATCTTGGCTGTTAAAGTTGCCTTTTTATCGTCCATCTGTTATGTGATTGGTTGGTTCATGAGTTCATACGTGTTGTCATTGGTGCAAAAGCTGCTGGTCCGTAACGGTCCTCGCGCCCAAGAGCTCACTTTTGAAAAGACGGATGGGGACCAAGAAGCGCCGGCGCGCCCAGAGCTTCCAGGCTGAGCAGGACGGCGATGACGACGCCCGCCAGAGGCTCGCAGCCTTCCACGCGCGGATGTTCGAGTTGCCGCAGGGAGAGGCGGCTGCGACAGCTCCAGAGACCCCCCGCGTGCTGTTCAAGCCCAAGCACAAGAAGCGCAAGAAGAAATCCGCCGACGAGGACGACGGGGAGCCCGTGCCACTGGTGAAATTTTACAAGACGAAGCCCAAGAAGGAGAAAAAGACAAAAGCTGCAACGGCTGTGGCTGTGAAGACGACGGAGAAGGAGGTGGCGGGTCCGGCCGTCGTGAAGCTTCCGCGGGCGTCGACGACTGTGGCTAAGAGCAAGCCACAGGATAAGAAAGCGGCTAAGAATGTGGAGAAGCAGGCTAAGAAGGTGAGAAAGGCGGCGGTGCAAGCTCCGCAGTGGCATTCGATGCAGAACGGGGAGGAAGGAGACGAGGATGACGGGGTGGACCCGCTGGAGCAGGCGCTTGGCAGTGTGAAGGAGATCGTGACGAAGAAGGTTGCCAAGCAGCCGCACAAGAAAGGCAAAGCTGGGAAGAGTGGGGTGGTGTCGAAAACGGACAAGGCGACGGGACCTGCGGAGGAGGAGAAAGATGCGTTGAAAGATGCGGTGGACAGCAACGTCTTCGCCTCGACTGAACATCTGTCCAAAAGGCAAAAGAAAAAGGTGAAGAACAAGCAAAGAAAGATGCGATTACGGGAGGCAAACGACGGCAAGCCTGCGTCTCATACTCTCAAGACAAGCGCGGGTACAGCCAACGACGCCACGAGTGGCGACAGTATCAACCAGACGGAAGCGGATCCGACTGTAGGAAATACCGCAAATGACTCTGCACCTATCAGAACCACTGCGCCGTCACCAACATCGTCAGGATCTCGCAAAAAGCGTAAAAAATCCCCGGGGGTGAAGTCGATGAAGAGTGCATCACCGATGGCACATAAATCTGCACAGCCCAGGAAGGGAACACCACTGGTTATATCGGATGAAGCAGAGAATAAAACGGAAGGCATGAAGGTGAACAGTGCTAAAGCTGCTATGAAGGCTGCTGTTCCTACCAAAAACGCTCTTTCCAACGAAGAAAAGAGGACGACCAAGCCCTTGACACCGATTGCGGCTTCCTTGGCCAAGGATGCAAAGAAGAAAAATGACATGTTCTTGCCAGCTCTAGAAACTCCAAGCCAGCCTATAGTTGCTCCAAAACGTGTTGAAAGGACCGTGTCTCACCAGGTTGTCAACCTTACTGACGAGTCCTCTTCGTCAGAAAGTGAGGTTGATTGTGGGTTTGACTTTGAACACCGTAATGGCGACGACTCCTCATTATTTGCGCGCCTCATCGATTCGGCTGCTCGAGAGCGCTGGGAGCTTGTTGAGGTTGGTCGCCTAGTTCGACTATTTGCCGCAGAGTGGCGCTTCAAGGAGGGCAAGACTGCTCGATTCCTGCGTGATACCTGCCCAGAGCTGGTAAGTGTTGATTTCCTGGAGGGATTGGGTGTGAACTTGTCCGCAAAGCAACTTGTGCAAGTCTTTGAGGCCGGCTCGGGCAACTCAGGAGTGTTGATGAACAAAATGGCGTCTGCTGTGGAGAATGGGCATTTGAGTGTGCGCGATCCATCGTTTGTCTCGGCATTGGAGCGGCGTGTAGCGCTGATGGAGTCGAACGCTGAAGTGATGGAGTTTCTGCATCCGCTTTTGGAGAGCTTGTTAACCGTGCGTGACGTTGGTTGCCTGCTGAAACAACTCTGCGAGCACTGGCAGCTCGAGCGTAAGCTTGCCTTGGTGCAGCAGGTGCTCTTGTCGAATGTTTTCGACGACCTGGACGGCAACCAGGATGACATCCTTCTCGACTTGCCTGACCTTACTGGACGACTGGACTTCCCGAGCCGTTTGGACCAGGAAGACGTCGACGAGAACGGCAATCTGAAGGGCTTCCTTGCTAACGAGGATAGTGATTACAGTGGTGAGGAGAGGTCTGAAGACGAGGACGAGGAAAATAGTGAAAACGATGAGGATCCGTACGAGGGTGAGACGGATTCGGATGATGAGGTTGAAATCACTGGCCGTCCCCAAGGCCGAAATCATTTTATCGAAGATGAGGCTGATGTCGGTGAAGAAGACGAAGAAGACGAGGAAGAAGAGAAGGAGCATCACGACGACGATGAATCCTCGTCTTCATCTGGTAGTGACTGAGAGCTTAAGAACACGTTAGAATTCAAAACAGAGGGCCAACTTTCACCTTCTGTTGGTACGTCTGAGTATTGGAATGAAACTATGCTCAGAATGGATGCCTGCTAGTCTACGCCTTACGAAGAAAACATGGCATTCAAGACAGCCAGAATTGCACAAATCAAGGCAACCCACATGTACGGAGCCATGCCACTGCCCTCCATGCTACTCTTGGAAACCTTCTTCTTCGAGTGAGCAATAGCGGCTGTGTAGAGTTACATCACCGCATTAGATCGATGAAATTCAACCAAATGACAAAAAGTGTTGAGACGTACCGGCACGGGCAGCAGCAGTGATATCCTGGTATTGTTCATCGTCGCCACCCTTGCCACGACGGCCGCCCTTCTTGGACGACTTTACTGGTGAGATCTCAACAGATTCTTCAGCGTCGATGTCCTGTTCAAAAGTTTCCTGGGCAGTCAAACCGTTGCTGTTGACCTCGGCTATCAAATCCGGGAACGCAGTGCCCAGCGCCTCCGCAGCCGCGCTGGGCCAGGTTACAGTAGGATCACAGTGCATTGCCTCCGAGTGCAGAGGTGTGTTTCCGTGGGTATTCTTGAGAGGTTTTGCACCCTACACAAGAAAAAATAATTGCGTTAAATGTGAGATCCTGTGGATCAGACTTTTTGGAATTGCAGCACGAACCTTGGAGATCAAATAGTTGATCAGCTCAAGCTGGTCGTCGCCGTTCTTGATACACGCCCAGTGCCTGTAGATATCAACTCCAAATGTTAGCACCACAACTCTGCAGTACAAAAAGAAAACTTACTTACAAAGGCGTGTTGCCCTTGGTGTCCATCACGTTGACGTTGGCACGACCCGTCTCAATCAGCAGCTGGACTATCTCGAGGTTCCCCTTTCCGACAGCGATATGGAGCGCCGTCATCTTCTTGTTGTCGACTGCGTCTGCTTTGGCTTTGGCTCTCAGCAGCAGCTTTACCGACTCGAGCTCCTCGTACTCTGATGCACCACAGTACAACGTTCAGTATCCACGCCCCCTCCCCCCCCTCTCGGACGATATATTTCCCACCTGCAGCCAGATGCAACGCCGTCTGGCCCGACGAGTCCTGCACACTCAGGTCGGGTTTGCCCTTGAGCAGCGCCTGGAAGAGCTCCTCGAAGCTCGGCGGCTGATGAGCCAACGCCAGCATCAGCGGCGTGAAGCGGCGTTTCTTCTCCTGCAGGTTGAGCATGGCCCCATTGGACACGAGGTGCTGCACGATCTCCAGCTGGTCTTCGGCCACCGCCACGTGCAGCACTGCAAGCAGTAACGCAATAATTAAGGGGCGCAAGGCAGCAACAATTGTCGGAGGCTTTGGCAATATTCGTACCGGACTCGCCCTTCTTGTTCTGGAAGCCCCAGTCACTGCGCAGCTCGATCACCTTCTCGAGATTGCCATTCGCTGTCGGATAGCGCACAATCCAAAGGGTTAGTATGACGGAATCACAGGCATGGGGAGGGGGCGCATACCGGCAGCGCGGAGGAGTTGAGCCATGCCGCCGGATATGATATGGGACCAGTGCTATAGTGATTATTTGACCAATTGAATCGATTGATATACAAAGGTGAAACTTGATGTTGTAGATTCGAAAACTTAAAATGTAAATGTTGAATATGCTCCACTGGTTTTGATGCGCACTCTAAGTAAACTGTGACCACCTGACGGGGCGAACGCATTCGTACGGCTGCGGATAAATTAAACGTTGATACGATGCACTAGCGTCGGCGGCTAGAGCTGGAAGGGCTGCTTCGATTCCTTGTAGGCCGCGTCCAGGTCTTCTGTTGTCCACAGCACCGAGGCCGGGAACGGCGCAGGGGCCGTCGAAGAGTTGGACGGCGTGAGGTGGGGAGAGGGAACTTTGGACGGAAGCGACGACGTGTGCACGGGCGTGGGCGAACTTCCCGCCGGAATTTGGACCACCGGAGCCAGCACGCGGGCGCTGCTGGGGTCGGTCGTCACGTGCGATTCAATGTTGAGCTTCATGTTGGACACGGCAGATGCCATGCGGATGTCGCGCTCCACCTCGTGGAACATGTCCTCGGTACTGGACAAAATCTGTAGCAGGCTCGGGTAGCTCGAGAACGACGACAGGTTCACCTTACGACGCATGTACTTGGAGCGCGTGTTGTACCCCGTCAACTTGTCGTGCTTTTTGAGGATCTGATCACAGCAGCGAAAATGAATTAGACGGGTGGTGACGGTAGCGACATGGAAGCTGGGGCTCACCTTGGAGAATCCCTGATAGTTCATGACGGCGAAGTTCTCGAGGCGGATGCACTCGCGGTAGAAGTGCACGAAGGCGAACATGAGTCGCTGCGCTTCGGACGCCTCGATCTTCTCCCGTTTCTGCTTAGGCACCAACACGTCGATGAGAGTGCGCTCCACAAGAGTCCACTAGGAGTCCTGCCGTTCTCTACAAACCTTGAGGTTTTTGAGCACGGAGCGCAGCTGGTGGTAGCGGAAGGAGCAGCGCTTCTCCTCGCCCGCGTAGAAAAGCGAGATCTTCTTGAGTTCGGCCTGCAGGTCGCGGAAGAAGGCCACCTCCAACTCTGACTCGGCTGTCGGACGCAAAAGCCTCATTAGTACCCGCCCCCAGCTGCTCAGAACCTGAAATGTATCTACAATTCCACGTACAGATATCGCGCTGGTTGGCGGCGTGGTGCGCCGCGCGGGTCACGGCCTTGATGCGCTTCTTGAGAATTTTGTAGTTGAGCCAGAAGGGCGCCCACTCCGGGTTGCTCTGCACGATCTCGTGTAGCAGGCCTTTGCCGAACTTCATGGGCGAGATCTAGACTGAATTGACGACACGCGGCTGCGGTCTGTCCTACGGGGGGGGGGCGATTCGGAAGTGATGAGCGTGGTCGTGTTGGCGGGGATTCCGAAAGGCCTGTTGCATCGAGCGCTAATGGGCGATAGCTATTGCGGCCGTAACCAGGTGTCAGTCAACACAATCTTCCGCCTTCAACGTGCCCATTTCTGGAGATTCAAGAACAGGCTCACGAACGAATTTTACAAATTAGGGGAACGCAGAACAAGACGCGATGAGAAATTAGGTTACAAAACAAGGTGAACATCGCACGCTAGAACTGTCTTTTATACATAACATCTCACTGGCTCTGATAATTGGAGACTATTGGCCGAGGGTTTGAAACAACAGTAGAAAAGGTCCATCCAGTCGCCGAGATTCGGAGATTCCGCTGCCGTGCGCGCAATAGTGAATCCAGGTGGCGACCGACAACCGGAAAAGCAGCTCAAGATTCGACCGAGCCCGACAAGCCGGCGACGCGCTCGGCGTCATCGTCCGGCGAGTCTAAGCGCTGAACACGCCTTCCTCCAAGCGGATCAGACCGCAAAAGCACCGACCGCCAGCTTGCCTCATGGTCTGCAAAGTGAGCTGCGGTGGCTGGGTAGTGTACCATAGCTGTCGGGCCTTTCCCACAGCCAGAACCAAGCAGTTTCTACCAGAAGAGTTATTATCAAGAGAGCTGCTCCACCATGCTCTCTTGCTCGTGCCCTCGCTCTCGCCCGTGTTTACACCCCACAGTCGCTGCCCAAGCGTGAAATCGACGTACATGTGCTTGTAGTAATAAGTAACGGCACATGGCAGCGACTTGTCGTGCCAGTTCGACACCTGTGCCGTGTTTCATGAGATTGAAATGCAGCACACACTTATTAATACAAGTTGCCTTTCACGTACTGTATCATGCCTCCACTCCTAAAAATGAGCCAGGCTGCGATTTCTGATGAAGTCGACTGTGGTGGCAATATGTCAACGACGATATGACAGCCTACAAAAAATTGTAAGTAGACAGCGTCGAGAAGATCACATTTCCGACGATAAGATTCACGAGGAGCGCGAGCCGCAGACTTTTAATGGCGCTGGACAGCTCGAATGAGATTCATCATATCCCCGTGGAGGTTCCTGCAAGAGTGCTGCGTACTACTTGAAGTATAATAATAACGAATGGTGGACAGCGCTAGTGCCAGCAAGGTCTACCCTACGTGCCAGTCAGATTCGCGGCACCTACGGTAGGACTGGAATGCTCCGAAGCCTACAAGAAGTGTCGTCAATTGCCTTCATCATCGCAGTTGTCGCCGCAGTACAGTAGTTCTCCCGCTTACTCGGAAGCCCCGCATACCATGTTGTTCGTGCAACACCTTGTGATAGTTTACATGATAAGCCTCATACATGTACCCGATTGTGTGGCGGCAGGGATTCTTACAGGGTCAAGAGGACGACTAAAAATAATTATATAATCCTACGCGTGAGGCAATGCTCTCTGACCGTCAATACATGTAGCAAACAGTGCCCGCATGACAAAGTGTACGGCACATTTTGAACAATGAGCACTACATGTACACTGTACGAGCATTATGGGCACTTGAGTCCTCAGTATCAAGATGGACGGTGACCATTTCGACAAGATTCGCCGTGTGCGGCTGTAATTCAACGGCGGCCAACTCATTGCTGCGCAAAAACGTTGGGGCGCCTTGAACGAGATTCATTCTGCCTGCAGCATTGAA
The DNA here is from genome assembly GCA_001314425.1 of Phytophthora pluvialis. Lineage (NCBI taxonomy): Eukaryota > Oomycota > Peronosporomycetes > Peronosporales > Peronosporaceae > Phytophthora > Phytophthora pluvialis. The sequence goes on along the minus strand of LGTU01000044.1, from coordinate 6,340 downwards.
AGCGCTTCCTCCTGGAGCGTTCTCAAGGCGCTGCGCAAACTCTGCAAATCGAAAATGAATGGCGCTCAAGCGCTTGTGCCGGCGTGTGTCAAGCCTATCGGTACTCATCGACCAGATTCACCGCGACCTTCGACTCCAATCGACTGGACTGAAATGCTTGGCTGTCTGCGCAGCCCTTTACAGGCTTGTGACCACCGGCAGCGTATTCCTTTTTTACTGTACTGCAATTGCAGCAACGAGGAAGCGTCAATTGTCAGGTGCTCGATGATGCCCGTCTCCCTGTCTTGGACAATTCATCGGGACGTGTTCCTACTGAGCTGTGGGACTCACGAAGATGTTGGAGCTGAGAGGATCGTGTGTCCACTATAAGTTTCTCATTCTTCGAGCAACATAACGTCTTCAACTTGAAGTCAAACTTCCGAGCGTTCGTGAAAGAAATTATCTACTTCTCCCACCTTCCTATCAAGCATTCATGTTTTGATGGCGTGCAACCATGCAACCATGCACTCGGTCGGGAGAGAGAATAAAAAAAGTAGTCTTAAGCTAACACACTATTGAGCTGTAAACAGCGTAACTTGCCGTGCTATTCCAAGAATACGAATGGGTGCTATGGCATTCTTCTCCTACACGTATGGATATGTATGATACGTGTGCGCTCATTCCCCGATAGTATCGTTCAACTCGGTACTACCGTGAGCACTCCTGTTCACATGATGCACTTATTTGGACAAACCGGTAAGAGCCGAAGGTGTCGTCTTCCAACTCCGAGTTGCGAGTTCGACAATCGTGGGTAGTCGCGAAAATGGAGGCAAGTTTGCGTGATAGACTTCCTCCATGGGAAGTAGGAGGACTGTGATACTTGCTGCAGCTCCCAATACTTGCTTGATCGCACGGCACTCGTTTCGTCCCAATAGCAATAAAATAGTTTTTGTAGGTAGAGGCCGATCCCCGTGAAACGGACGGACCTTGGTGTTGATCGACTCTTGCCCCAATCGATAGCAGCGCATGTTCGCATGAAGAAATGGTCGTAGCTTGTTCCTCAACGGTATTTGACCAAGATGTCACCACCATCCACGCGGACGGGGCCTTGGTAGTTCCTCTATTATGCAACCGATCGTTGAAAAAGACTAGATCGCATACGGTTGCTTCGCATCTCAGGTAGTGCGTACACCAGCATCATTCGTGAACGCGTTGCCTTCTTCACAGCTCGAATAGAAAGAGAGAGAGGAGAGAAAGGCTGTAGACGCAGATTGATTTGAAGCCGCCATGGTGTTTTCTTCCGGTGGTAGATGGCGCTCGTGCGTGCAGGTTGCAGCACTTTGTGCTTTTGTTTGTAGCGCCATTCCGACAGCTCGAACGCAGTCGAGCGACGTTGGCTCAGAAGTTGGATCGGTTGCGGGTGAATCGCTGACGAGCTGTGGGATTTCCGATGGAGACAAGGCGTTCGGCATTCAGGTGGTTACCGATGTTTCGTGTGCTGCTGGTGGGCTCGGCTGCCACAATGACCGCTGCCGATACTGCAAAATTATTGACACCTTGAAGTCGGCACATTTGGAAAGCTGTGAGACGCTTGGAGCGTCATTTCCTACCATGGCGCCGCTGACAGTCTCGGCAGGTACCTGCGCCGTGTCAAGTGGCGACGCTGCAGTTGGCGTTGGAGGGATGACAGATCCTTCTTGTCTTTACGGGGGCATTGGATGCTTCAACGACCACTGCCGGTTCTGTCAAAGCGAGTTGACTCCTCAGTCCTCGCAGTTCTTGCTGTGCTCGTGGGCCAGCAGCACCTTGAGTTCTTTCGATGGTTCTGCAGGGGGTGTAGGCTTGGTTCCGATCCTAACCACTGACGATGCAGGACCCGCCGAGGCACTGGAGAGTGGAGCATCGATCTCTGGGCGAAAGGAGGAGGCAATTGAGGCTGGAACTGCTAGTGTCTGTGCCATGACAGCTTCAGATGGCAACGTTGCGGTTGGCATTGGCATATCAACCGACGAAACTTGCGCTAGTGGCGGCGTGGGGTGTATCGACACCATTTGCCGATTCTGCAGAGCGAAAGACACGACGCAGGCGGCACACTTGAACGCCTGCCCGGTTGCTACGGCCGCCAACGTGTGTGGAACAACCGTGTCTGGTGGCGACGCGGCCGTGGGCATCAGTATCGCCACAGACGTGTCCTGCGCACAGGGAGGCCTGGGCTGCATCGATAGCGTGTGCCGTTTCTGTCGGAAGACGACAACCGCTCAGTCGTCTGCGTACGTCGACTGTGCCTCCATTGGAAGCTCGGTGGTACCAACGACCCAGACACCAGCGTCGACCACGCCAGCTCCGACCACAGCTGCTCCTGTTACTACCGTACCAGCTACGACTGCACCGGCGCCAACTACAGCAACGAAGCAGACGTGCAGCCAAACCGTCTCAGATGGCGATGCTACCGTCGGGATCAAGATCGTCACCGACACGAGCTGCAGCTCGGGGGGCTTAGGCTGCCTTGATCAGGTCTGCCGATTCTGCCGAGTCACGACTACCGTTCAGTCCGCGTCGTTCGTGGACTGCGCCACAATTGCGGGCTCAGCAGTTCCGACTAGTACTCCGGCACCAACCACCGCGGCTCCGACAAAAACACCCGCACCGACTACGACGACACCAACCACTGCAGCTCCAGCCACGACGGCTCCAACTTCGATTGCCGCTGCTGTTTGTAGCATCTCCGCTGCCGCAGGCGACGTTGCAGTTGGGATTAACATTGTGACGGACAATTCCTGCGCGTCAGGCGGCCTGGGGTGCATTGATACCGTGTGCCGTTTTTGCAAAGTCACCACAAGCACTCGGTCGGCGGCGTATGTGGACTGCGCAACAATTTCAGGCACCACCGCGACCGCGACTCAGGCGCCAACGCCAGCACCAACACCAACGCCCACTCCAGTGGGAACGACAAAGGCAGCTACCCCTTCGATCGTGTTCGAGTGCTCCCGCACAGTTTCTAGTGGTGATAGAGGCGTCGGACTGGACGTTGTATCGGACGTTCGCTGCAGCGAAGGCGGCGCGGGATGCTTGGATGACGTCTGCCGCTTTTGCAAGCGCTTCGACACGGTCCAGTCGCAGACGTACCTCAACTGCTCCACAATTCCGTCGGCGGCCGTCGGCTCTGACATCACCTTTGTGCCGATTCCTGTTGTTGACGATTCGGAGCCAGCTAGTACGAGAATGCTCACAGCAGACTCCACCGACGGGAGCTACGATGCTGACTCCACAAGCAGCTCCGATGCTTCCAATACGACGGATGAAAGCTTCGAAGCCACGGCTGCTAGCGTCTGCTCCATGACGGTGTCAACCGGTGACGCCTCGGTCGGCATCAACATCATCACGGATGCGAGCTGTGCCAATGGCGGACTCGGCTGCATCGATAGCGTGTGCCGGTACTGCAAAACGAAATCGACGGATCAGTCGGCGCATTTTAAGAGCTGCTCGGACTACTCGACTAGCTTCTCTGCTACAACAGCTCCTGCCACTACCGCTGCCCCTACGACCGCCCCGGTCTCCACGGCATCTACATATTCGATTCCGTTGGAGTGCTATCAAAAAGCGTCTAGTGGCGACAAAAGTGTGGGGTTGGACATCGCTACCGACATCCGATGCGGTGACGGAGGCGTAGGCTGCGTCGACACCATCTGCCGCTTTTGCAAGCGGTTCGAGACAACGCAGTCACACTCGTACATGAGCTGCTCCGACATTCCTTCCTCTGACAACGGAGCAGATATCAACTTCAAGACGATCGTCACTGATGATACACAAGCAAAGGATGGCGCTTTGGATGATAAACCTGTTGCGCTCCACGAGTCGGATGAGTTTTCGTCGGCGGAGAAAGATGACTTCTGTGCGAACGTGTCGCTGGCTGACGGTCAAGCGGCAGGAGGCATCGGCGTTGTACTCGACACTGATCACTGTCCCGAGGGCCTCGCTCCAGGATGCATCGGTGATGCAGGTTGCCGATACTGTATGAGGTTCCCAACGACCGTGTCTGAGTATCTGGAATACTGCGCGATCGTGAACGGCACCGACGTGGCGAATGCTCTGTCTCCAGTCTTTGACAATGGTAGCTCTCACTCAGCGGACGCGGGTAGTGCTGGTTCTCTCTCCGTTGGAACGGGAAGTGCCATTTCACGTCAAGAGAATGCACCAGGATCGACCGTCCTTAGCATGGTGAAAAGCGGATGGTTGGTTGGCGCAGTGGGGTGCGTTGGAGTCATCGCTGTCGTTGTCTTGGCAGCGTTCGGCATCAAACAAGGCCTCACACGTAGCAGTGCGCGGTCATCGGATAAGGAGAAGGTCACCCCTGACGACGAAAATCGCCCCAGCGTGCTGATCACCTCGAATGTTGGCGAGCCTGGCATTGTTCGCGATGTCTAAGCTGCTCTCGGCGAAGCACCCCACAATTCCCTACCATGCAAACATCGACCAACTGCAAGAATCCGTCAATCCAATGCAGGTTAATCTGGCCAAAGCGTAGTGCAGCACCTTTTCTTCAACTTGATCTCGTTCATAATTGCAATTCATACTTTATCGACAAGAAGCAACAGTGACATTCGCGGTGAAATTAATTCCTACTCTCCAGCACCGTATAAAGCTATCGATGTGTAGGCATAAGGACGTCCTCGACAAAAATACGCTTGTGTACAAATAGACTGCGCGCTCGCCCTCACGTCTGAGCCTTTACTATTTTATAGCTCTGCGTATTCCTCCTTCTGCTTTATTGCTTAGCTCGAGCAAAGATCACAGCTTCATTCAGTTGGTTCGCGAGAAACATCACCCGGCAGCAAAACTTGAAGTCTATGTCATGGGTGGTATGTTCTCGCGCGAGCCCGTGACGGTGTCACCATTGACGCACCACTTCCAGTCGACAACACAAGCTGGCACCCTCGTATACGTGGCCTTGTCCAAGAAGAAGCACCGCTTGAAGCCGATCACAGATTCAAGGCGTATCGACAACTCTGTTTTCTTTGGCCTCAAGGTTCCTTTCGATGAAATTGAGATTGAGAGTCAAATCGGAACGGGTACCTTTGGCGTAGTGTACAAGGCGTTCTTCAAAGGCAAGCACGTAGCGCTCAAGCGACTACTTGCTCAGCGATACTCTGCGAAGACCGTCCAGGATTTCAAGAACGAACTATCAATTCTCTCCATCTTGCAGCACGCCAACATTGTGATGTTCCTCGGTGCCGTGCTTGAGCCCCCGACGCTATGTCTTCTCACGGAGCTCTGCGCTGGATCGTTGGCAGACCTGCTACTGCTTGCACGCAGCAAACAACTCAATATCACATGGGGGCTCACACTCGAGATCGCGCTCGACTGCGCCAAAGCCTGCGCCTACCTCCACGATCTAACCCCAGCGGTGCTTCACCGCGATATCAAGGTACGGAATGCCCTTGCAGAAACATTCGTATTTCTCGTTCGCTGACAACATGTTGTCACTTTCGTAGGGAGAGAATCTACCGATCACGGAAGACTTTCGCTGCAAGCTGAGCGATTTTGGGCTTTCACGTAGCCTTGACAAAAACACCAACGCGCAGACCATGTGTGGCACGCCGCGGTGGTTAGCGCCAGAAGTTTTCCGAGGCGAAGATTACTCTGAAAAGATTGATGTCTACTCCTACGGCATCGTACTATGGTGCGCAAACTTCTGCACTCGTCTTCCGACATGAAGCTTGTTCTAACCGCTTGCTGCCTGCCACTAGGGAGCTCTTCTGCTTCAAGAAGCCCTATCTCGACAAAGATGCTATCAATTTGGGCTACCTCGTCGCACACGAATACCTTCGTCCTGAGCTTTTGCCTCACATCCCGGAGATCCTACACAGGATCATGAAGGCGTGCTGGGACCCCGATCCGATGCAGCGACCGTCCTTCAGCACAGTTATCTTCCTCATTGAAGAGGCCAAAAATGTCGTACCGCTAGGACTGGCCATCGACCTCTCGAAGAGCTTCTCAGAGGCGACAGCAGTGCAGCGCCACATCTCATCAAGACCGAAAACACCGTCCGTCAAGAAAAATTACGGGCTCACCTCGGGTGTGATTTAGTTTTATTTACTGAAGTAGCAGATATTGCAATGAATAGGAAACAGTTGTAATTGTAGTCCTTCTGCACCGAAAACCCTGACATGCTAGGGTTGCCTGCTTCAGAAGTACCTATGCAAATGGATGTTGCGGTGCATACCGGAATTCGAGCACTTCGCCGATCAACGATTTCAACCTTTTGCTGAACTATATGAATTTTAGTTGTAGACGCTACACAAGAAACTGCTTTTTCAATTCGAGGTGCATTCATTTATAAAATATCGTAACGACACTTGCC